>APFE030463664.1:95125-119178 GCA_000404065.3 Pinus taeda | reverse complement strand
TGCTCCAGGTACAGTGGGATCTTCCCTCCACCATCACCTTGGGTAGAATCCTAAGATAATGGTTACTAAGGTCACCAACAGCAACAAATACACCTGGGGGAACAGTCCAGACTCCGACAGCACGCAAGGGCAGAGTAACAAGCTCAATCCCCTTACCGGCTCCTTGACAATGGTTAATCCAAGGTTTACCGATAAGTGATCCCCTGGCTCCTCAACAATAATCTGAGGTTTACTGTTTGTAATACATGCGTGTCTGGCGTCATTCCCAACGATGGAGGATTGATCCCCTCACTAGTTCAGACACGAGCTCGTGCTTCTCCTTTAAGAGGAGCTTTCCCAGAGTATAAATGCAACAGCTGGATTTATCCTATCACAAGATAAGTTACTTGTTTGATTTTGTAGTCTTGGAGAGTTAATTACTCACCTACTCCAAGACACTAGCCTGATCTATATTGGTGTTTCCGAGCCCTAGTAAAAGAAAAATTTCTAAGTTGATTTTACTTTAAGCGTTGATTTTAATGGGTGTTCTTTAAGACAAAAGGTAATGGAGATGAAACTAATGGTGTATAGACTCGACTCCAATTCACTAAAAAGATGCACCTAGGATGATTTACACTACTTTTCTTTTTCAATGAATTCCCTAATTAAGAGAGTTGGAGAATGCAAACTTTTGATAAAAACAACTTTCTTAATAGACAATCAAAGAAACAATCTCTTTATCTTTTCCAAGCACACAACACATGACCACTCATTACTTGCACGAAAAATTCCTTTCTCTTTCAAAAGCTTCAAATGCTACTTTAAAACAAACTTTGCAAAGGAGATCTTTTTGTATTTTTCCTATCTAATAAAGCATGTAAAACTAATCTAATCAAAAGCCATTTCAAGATCTATAGAAATCTATGAAAAACTCACTCAAAAGAAAATTAAAAGGAAATTTACCTAAAAGCAAATCTAAAGAGGCAAAAGCCTACTAAGATGATTCCGGGATGTTTTAGTCGGCAACATGCAGAATCATAAACCAGTCAAAACAAAAAATCAAACTCTTTTTATTCTTTTCTTAAGAATGAAATTCACAACTTTAATCAATAAGCTACTTTGAAATTTCACAAAGAGACAACACAAAGGTAGGTTGCTCACACAGGTAGATTTTACGACAGGTCTGACTCCTAAGAAGACTGACAAAACCAGAGAGATCCAAGGTTTCACAACTTCTAAAGTTAAAGTCACTACAGGACCAATGCAAAAATCAAACCCTAAGGCTAAAACTTCAATGAATTTCACTAAAAATCTTGATGCTAATGAAACAAGTTCAGGTGAAGATCTTTGATAGATAACCAGTGGATCTGGGCAGTAAAGACTAATGAAAGACAAAATCTAAATGAAAAAATGGACAAAATGGAAATTTTCTCAATTTTGACAGGGTACGCAGGCAGCCTGTTTGACCAGGTACGTCCACGCTCTGTGTACAAAGATACAGTGCGTACAGGTACGCACTGTGTCTAACTCAGAGGGTGCGTACTACTGAAAAATTAAGAAAAACTAAATTCTAACTTAACTCTAAGCTAGCCCACCCAAATACACAGTCAAACAATCAAAAACCAAAAAAGAAATGACTCTTTCAGATCAAAGTGTCACTCAAAGGAAAAATCAATCACATTAATGGAATCCCCAGCGGAGTCGCCAATTTGTCATGCGGAAAGAGTTAATCTTGCGGACAAAACCAACCTCCCTAGAAGCCTAAGACTTTCTAGTGACAAACAAGACAATTAAGAGCAATCCTTCTCTAAACATGCATTATCATACGAGAAACCAAGTGTTTAGATCCTACCTGTAGTCCAACGCTGTTGTAGTAGTCTAGCCTCGTCGATCCAGATGAGCTCCTCCTTCACTTCGAAACATGCATTCACTAACAATCAAAACGATTACATAGCACCTGAATATCTCATGAAATAAAACATATTCAACATATAGACCAAGGAGTATATGAAACAACTCATTAATAACAAATTGTTGAGAAGAATGGACTTATTTGTATTAATAGGAAACAAAAGAAACCATTACAACCTGAGCCTTGGTGTTGTGCAAGTTCCTCCCAGGGTCCAGCAAGAGTTTTCCTTTACTTTGATAAGCTCACCCACTTCCAAATGAAACAAGAAAGGATGGTAATCTCTCCTCACAAGCTTCTACAAGGAAGTCCTAATTCCAGCAGCATCTACCCTTTGGAATGTTCAGCTTTCAACCTCCCCTCCTCTGGCCCAATGCCTGTATTTATAGTGTTCTAGAGGAAGTTAATCATGTCCAACATCCATGGGATACTCCCCTCTTTGGATGGGGTAGCTCCTCTCTTGATGGGATAAGTTCCTCTTTCATAGGGATGCATGAACCATCTGGAGGCGCTCAATACACGTCAAACAATCTTCTAGAATGCTCTAGAAATGACCACAAGTAACTTTTTTAAGATGAAACTCGCGCCTTTTGACCTTTACAGGAGTACACACCCATTCCTTGACTTACAGAGCGTACAAGTACGTAGGTACAATGAGCTTGGGATGCGTACACGCAGGCAAGGTAGAGAGAACCTGCGTACCCAGAGATAAACATGATTTTTAATGACTTTCTCTCTTTCTTGAAGTTTGACATGGAGAGCAGAGGTATCAGGCTTGACAAGGAGGATAATATGACTATTGATGGAGCCATATTAACTGCAGATAGTCATGGTGACAAATTCTAGTGTAACAACTGTATTACTCTCCATATATGTTATTTCCCTCATCTAATAAAGTCACCGGCATTAGAATTTATGAGGTTAAAATAGATTATTGTCTAGAATTTAAGTCATTGTTATGAGTTTTGTTGAGTTTTACAATCCATATGACATATACATCACTAATGCCTTATTCATTGTGTCATGGCTAATATAGGATGACCGAGAATTTCCATTAATAGAGTCTAGAGTGTAGGTCTGGAGGAAAGATACAAGACTTAGATAAGCCATGCCTTAGAAAAATACGAGCCTTAAAGAATCACATCTGGGTTTGAACAAACTTCTTGAGAAGGTGCATATAGAGGTGATATGTAGTCATAGTGAGTTACTACCACACCATTATAGATCCACTTTAATGATCCATAGACCATAGAAGAATGAATACACTGAAGATATTGTGGACAGAGGTATAACGAGGCATTGCTAATACAATGATGCCAAATATAGTGATGTTTGTAGCTTGATTTTGAGGAAATAAAATATTGGCTGAAGTGAACCCATAATTTCCAAGGTGAAGTGTGAATTCCAATTCCTCTCTCATGTCCATTACCACAATCCAACAATGCCTTTTTAATGTTCACCTTCAATCAAATTCTTACATACTTTTCCCTCAGGACCATACATTCAGGGAGCTATCCATTCACTTTTATAGGCAAATTTGTGCAAAATCAGTTTCAGTAGAGGGCCTTGACAAGTTGGAAAATGATATTGTGGAGACATTGTGCTTTCTTGAAAAGTACATTACTCCTTTATTCTTCTATATACCATTTCATTTGAATGTACATTTGGTACGTGAGCTTCAATATTATGGCCTGGTTGCATAAAGATGGATGTACCCCTTTGAGAGGTACGCAAAACTTTACTTTTTATCAAGCACAACAACAAGATGATTTTTTTTTAAAGCTTTTCAAATTACTTAATTAAATTTTGTTCATTTTGTAGGAACATAAAAGTATATAAGAGTTATGTTAAGAACAAAAGGAGGCCTGAAGGATGCATTGCTGAAAGCTATACTGTGGAGGAATCAATAAAGTTTTGTGGAGGATACTTGAAAGGTATTGAAGCTATTGGATCCACACATGGTTGAAATGAAGTGTGGGATGAGGAGGTTGAAGAAGTTATCCTTGATGGAAATCCATTATCTGTTCCAACTCCTTCAAAACTGGATGACATTAGTTGGGAATAATCCCATGGATAGACTAAGTAACATATTTGGCCTGTAATTTTTTATTTGTTTGTTTATGGTTCAAAAAAACATAGATCCATGGATAGATTAACATATTTTACCTTTAAAAATATTTTACTCATATTTTATCAAAACACATTAAGCACCATATCTATTATCCATAATTGTTGAATTAGGATGCATAGAATGGAGATTTCCAACTAAATTACCCAAACAAAAAAATATGAACCTCTATTGTAGAAACTCCACACCCATAATTTTACTAGTTGGTTAAAACAATAGGTAACAATATTACTTATATTATAAGTGTACTTAAAAATTAGTATATGGGAATATTGTCATGTAGGAAATTGAATATTTTTCCAAAGGCTGAATATACAAATTCTAACTACATTTAAAATCTAAAATTATACAAGTGGAAGGAGATGGAAAGGTGTCTAATACACTTAAATGGCTAGCATGTGGCCCCAGGAAATTCATGAATAAGTACAGGGGATTCCTAATCAATGGTTATAGATTCCATACAAAAAACATAGAGAATGAGAGAACCACCCAAAATAGTGGCATGTGTATGGAAGCTCAAACAATGATGAGGTCAAGTTCCAAAGATGCAAACCATGTACTTCAAAACACAAAATTTTATGGAGTGGGGAGCTAAGTATCATTTTCCAACTGAGATACATGCATCTATATGTAACTCATGGATGTATAATTTGTTTGATGACACCTTTCCTAGGCCATCTAGGATCCTAGGTGTAGGAAGAGGTTGCTTTAGCTACCAAATTTAGCTTGATAAATATGATTTGTGTGTATATGGCATCTTCAATATGCATTATTTTTATTGGACCACATAAGCACTCTATTATAACTCTTAATGCTTCGGTTATATGTTCTAAGCTATACTGTTCCATGTTGTTTCATAATATTACTCAAAGAAGTGTGTCATCTTGATGGTTTGGGAATATACTTGGTGAATTGAGTAAGTGCTAGACATAAATGTTATTGTACCCCTAATTTCCTTTAGTCAAATTTTATCCCATGTCATTCCAAAGGATATTCATTCATTTTTGTGAGATGACAACTTTATGATTAAGAATTCATAGATTTTTGACAAATTATTTCCCTTTTTGTCATTTGTGATAAAAGAAAAGAAACAATCGAAAGCCAAAATCATTAAAGATACACTAGAATGTTGTATCTAAGTGTAAATCATAAGGTTGAAGTGAAAATTCATGTAAATGTTATATAAATGAGTTGTCCATACTAATAACAACCACATTCCCTAAGTCCTAGATATACGAAAAAGGAGGAAGGAAAATAAGGCCCAGTGAATGGTAACCAACGATAATGAAACCCAAGATCTCAAAATGAAAACTGAAAATATTGCTAATTGTTTCTTTTGAACACTAAATGAGTGGCGTGATGAAGGGAGTATCTCGAGTAGAAATCAACTAGCCTCAAATGAATTCCAAATTCTTGAAATATAATAATGAGAAAGGGTGGTTGTTGGGTAATATCTTGGTTGATAGTTCACATTCTCTAGTTTAACAAAACATCCTTGAATCCCATTTATTTCTATTGCCACCAACATCAATCTAATAGAACAAGGGTGAAAACAGTGTTGATGATATAAAGTAAGTTTGGGTTGGAGAGCCATGTTGAATGCATGGATGGTTGAAATGCCAAATGGAATAGAAGTGGGTAGATGTTGCATTTATCCTTAATGTTTATGTAATAAAATTTTGTTGTGAGGGATATAACACAAAGTAAATGTGAGAGGACTGGAGTGGGGTTGAACAACAAATGAAGCACATAGACATTGAGAAGAATACATTGGAGTGAGGAGCTTCCCCTTTGTTGATAATTATTATGTTTACAAAGTTAATCAAATGCATGGATGAGGGTTTCATGCTAAGTGTTGTGGGGGAGGGAAAGTAATTAGAACCCTTGGGTGGCTCGAATGCAAAGGGTTAGACATAATCCACATTAGATTTGAGTGTGCATCCAACACAATATCACTAATTTATGATTCCATTGATTATTCTCCAAAGATGGGCTAGGTGTCTAATAGTCCCAAGAGTTAGCTTAAATGGCCATGAGTAAGGTGTGAGATTTATCTCCCCATTTTCGTGAGGTCACAAGTTTAATTCTCTTGGTCCTTTAAGTGCAAGATGCTTGGAACTTGGGCAATGATGGTCTACCTAAAGTTACCATCGATCAAAGGTGATGAAATATATGGAAGTTTACCATGCATATATGTATGTAAAAGAAGGCCACACATAAGGTGGGTGCTCTCCTTGTGCTTTGACCCCATTGACACAAGCATTTATGTCACACAAGGCCTACCTTGCTTTGTTGGAAGACTATTGTTGAAGGAGAAACAAAGAAACTTGGTGGAGAAGAAGCAAAGCTCCTTATCATTGAAGGGCCATATTTTGATCACATGAAGGACAATCAATGCTTATGGTAGTAATTGGCATTAGAATGCAATGTTAGAGGTATCATTTGTATTAGAGTTTGATGGCTTTTTATTGGGAGAAGGGATTCATGCAATAGTGTAGGCATGGCATAAACACAACCAAATCACTTAATTGTGAAATATCTAAGATGATATGTAATACACACCCTTTATAAACAAAAAATAAATAATTATTATGCTCAACATAAATATATTATTATTCTAATTCTATTTTAATTAAATACTTAAATTTATCCACACTTATTACTAATTACACTAGACACATTTTTTTGTAACTAGCTGGAGCCTAGGTTAGGGCCAACATGCTTATTGGTTGGAAGAAGACTGATTTACCCATAATGGGATGTTTATCACCAAGATTTTGCAAGGCTTTGGTCAAGCTTGGATGCCCGTTTGGATGTTTAATTCCCCCAAAGTGATTTCCACTCCTTAACCCCTCCCCATGGGTTTTTACCATGTGACGGGGATTAAACCCCCCATAAACAAGATTGTATGAGACCTTGGTCAAGCTTTTATGCTCGTTGGGGAGTTTAATTCACCCAAAGTGATTTCCACTCTTTAGCTCCTCCCCATGAGGTTTGACCCTGTGATGGGGGTTAAACCCCCCTTAAACTAATTGGTCAACACCTTATGGGTACACTGCACATTTTAAAATAAAATAAATTATTGTCTATGGCTAAGCATGTAAAAGAATTTATTCCTCCAAAAAAAATTAAAAAATAAAAATAAAAATTATTTACTGCTTAACACTGAATTAGAAAGAATCTTGTTAGACTCCCCCCTATTTATAACATTTCACAACCATTACCTAACCATGTGTTACCTCCACACACAATGTCTAATGTGGGAAACAAAACATTTTAAAAACACTAACTGACCACCCATTACCTCTATGCACAATATTCTAAGGGCAGGAAACAAAGCGGTTTCAGGTTTAAAACCTGACTTTTCTATCATATCATTGATTTAGAGTCCATTACGAAAAAAGAACACAAGTTGCAGTCTACTCATTGAGTGTTGTGCAAGATGTCTTCTTACTCATTTCCTATCCTGACTGTAAAAAACATTTTTAGTAGTCTAACAAAGTTTTGTTTTAGACTCGTTACCCACAACTAGCTTATGAAATCAAACCCTAATACCATCTCCCATATCTACGGTTGCTTCACTTAATACATGAACCAAGAATAATTTTTTTTTTAGTAGTCTATCAGAGTTTTGGGTTTGGCTCGTTACCCACAACTATCTTCTGAAATCAAACCCTAATACATCTCCCATATCTATAGTTGCTTCTCCCAATACATGACCCAAGCATAGGGCTTCTATGTATGTCTACATCTACCTATTTGGACTTGTATTCACAAGAATGAGAGTGTGCTTTAGGATTCAAGGTTTAATTTTTCTTATCTACATGCAAGAAAAAGACAAAATTATCGATCTTCTACGATCTGGAAGTGTTGGAAAATGACCCAAGCATAGGGCTTCTATGTATGTCTGCATCTACCTATTTGGACTTGTATTCATGAGAATGCGAGCATGATTTACAAGTCAAGGTTTAATTTTTCTTATCTACATGCAGGAACAAGAGAAAATTACCAATCTTATGCAATCTGTAAATGTTGGAAAACAAGGAGCCACATAGAGAATCTGTGGGAAATGTTCATTCTATTTCAAAAATTCAGAAGACAATTCCAAATTTTTGGGATTCTGAGATCCCCCTCCCTCTTTCAGTGGAATACCATGGGTGTCTGAATAATATAACCTTGGACATTTCTATTTCTACGTTGGCTCAGAGCCACTAGATCTTCTTATTTTGCTCTTTTAACAAAAAATTACTGCATACATTTTTCTTCGTGGCATGCGGCAAACCCCTGCATTGCAATGCTTCCAAGGGTATATACCCCTATTTGAAGAGTGGAAGGAATGGTTCTGGAATTCGTTAATAAAATAATGAATTCAAGGTCCAAGCACCAGTTTGAAGAGGGGAAGGAAAGGTTTTGGCACTTGTCAATTAGAATACATGTGTGGAGAACGGGGCTCTTTGCCCTCGAAAATGTTGATGATGTAAAATGAAATAATATTGTTGGCCTGTGTTTATTCCTGGAAAATGAGAATACATGTAGGGGAGAATGGGGCTTTTGGCACTAAAAAATGGTGATGGTAGCAATGAAATAAAACAACCAGCATGTGCTTGCTCCTAGAAGTTTCAAGGGCCATATCCCCAGATAAGTTTTATTAATAAATCTTAATGTTTTGTTGGTCAACTTACAAATTTCATGTCTAAATGTGACAAAGGTTGCCTAGTTTTTTTACTTCCATGAGCACAGTGCACTTTGATTTGTGCAATATAGGTCATAATGCGATCTCAAAGGATCTTTTTACTATGAATCAAATTAAAAGATTGCTAACCCATTTTGTCCACAAAAATCATTACCAATGGTGGTTCCATTATCCACAAAATTTTAATATAATTACCTTCTCATTGAGCCCCTATTTTCGTCGGAGTTTGAAAGATCTACCCCCATTGGCCATGAAGTTTTTTTTGTGTTTCTTCCACTGATATAATATGACCTATAGACCATTTAAGTTGCATCCAAGATCCATTTCAATGGATGTAACCAACCATCTTAGAGAAGATTCAGAGCCTTAGATGAACCCATTTTTCTTCGACTAACCTTCGCTTCAAAATATAAGATACATGTTACTGACAGAAATCTATGTGTATTGGAAACATACAAAACCTCTGTGGGTTTTCTACCAAAAGAGGCTTGTCATCAACAATCACCATTGTTGATCTCGTTTTGGTAAGAATGGAGAGATTCTATAATACAGTTGGTGAACAAGATTGCTTTATAAGTATATAGTTTATGCGACTTGTTAAAATGTAGGTCAATCTAATCCCAATATAAATTGCATCTCTCCAGAGCTTCAGCAAGAACATCCAAACACAAAGCAACTGATCTTGTTAGTTCCACGATTTCTCTTTGAAGGATATTTTCAGGACCAATCACTAGCTTACCATCAGGTTCTTCAGCCTTCTCATCAATTTTTGCCACTGTAAGTGAGATGGACATTGTATGTTGCGAGATCCTTGTGCTATCTTTTATATTGGCTTTAATGTGTTTTGACATTTTTTCTTCATACTCAGGTAAAAAATTAGCTAAGTTGGAATGAGAATTAGTTGAGATTTAGGCAGAGAGACAATCAAAACAACCTCTAAATTAGGTATTAAAGCCTGAAATGAAGTAGTTGTAGAAAAACATTTTGTTCCTAAATAAACAACAATCTGATTTGCAGGCTGAAGTGTGGAATCTCTAAGAGAAGATTAGTGTGAATAAAGAACAATCTGATTTGCAGGCTAAAGTGCAGAATCTCTAAGAGAATATTAGGGAGTAAAATAATAAGGTATGATCTTAGAATTTATGGGATCTTTTATTTTTAGAATATTACTTGTGCAGAACTTGGAAAATATAACTTGGATTCAATTTCACGCTAATTTTATTTTTGAAATCTTTAAATCTATCATCCTTTGGTTAAATGTTGTCACCCAATACTTATGAGGTTTTGAGGTTTTGAGGTTTTGGATCATTCCCTTGACTGTATTGTATCATTTTTTCTGCTAGACTTGCCATGGCTTGAAAGAGCTCTCACTTATACTAGGAAGTAATCAAGTAGATATTGTTTCTTACCTTGCAGTGCTTGGTGTTTCAAAAACAAGATATGTTCGCACAAGTTAAATACCTTAAGGCAACTGTATCATTGTCTATCTAGTTTTTTTTCACAAATTTTCTTCAAAATCTTGTATTTTCTTTAAGCAAGCATTAGAAGACCTTTGCTAGTATACCTGCAGACAGTTACCACTACAATGACCCTAGAAAAGAGTCAATGAAGCATTTTTAAAGTAATTTCTAATCTTAATCATTGTCTTTGCTAAAATACCATCTTCATTCTTCTCAAATAAAACACTATGGACATCACATTTTATCAAACTTTAAGAGGTTTGGTCTTTCGATATATATATATGAAATATTAGTCAATTCCGCAAGTTTAACTACCTAACTTTTAAGCTACATATTTTCCTTATTGCTCGTGGCTTTTGTTAAACAATCACCTTGTACCCAACAATACATTGTTGAAGAGAGCAACTAACCAGATTCAGAGTAAAGGGGATCAACATCCATATTTGGAGTGCAACCATTTCTATGAATTCCCTCATTTCCAACTAGCTTACTATCATTTGTTCTATTTCAAGGAGTTTATTAAGGAAATATAGTTTAGTGAGTTTATTAACACAAGATGTCTATTTTTTTTGCAACCACAATTCACAAATTTGTACCTTGAACATACAACCTAGCATAAATTAGATTACATGCAAGTTTTTGCAAGTTTATAGGTTGAATATCTACCTAAGATTCATAAGAGTGAACCTTATGAAATATTTCTCAGTATAATCTGCATTACCAACATGAATGGAGCACATAAAATATATTGGTAAAACAACTTGGTGAAGATGACTCGGGACTTTGGACTTGGAAAATTGGATCAAGAATTTTCAGTTTCGTGATGCATTAACTGTTGAAAGGTCATTAATCATACACTTTCCTCTCAAAAGAAGCCCCAAAAACATTACATACATATTATATTTAGAAAAAATTCACTAAACAAAATCCAAAGCTTAAAGACTAAAGTAAAAAAGTTGCTTTCCCTAGAAACGCGGGACAAGGTTCAAGCAATGTAACTACATATGAATTGTTTAGTCCCCAACAATTGTTAAACAAAATCGTGAGAAAAATAATTAAGCATGGGTTGGTTCTCATTGGCTTAGAGGGCATAATTCTCTGAGAAATCTATAGGATTCATTACAAAGATTTTACGAGGGTAAAATCTCATCAAGAATGGCACACAAGTTCATTAAAAGAGGCATATTCTCTTGGATGTATTGAGTGTTCTTACTAAGAATGAATTGTGGGTCGAGTTGACCTTCTAAGAAAGGTGTATTAGTCATGTTTTAGAGGGTGAATCTCTATGTGTTGTTTATTGAGTGCTAACAAGGTGTATACCTCCTATATGGGCCGCGTTGCTATGGTAGAAGGGCACTCTGACAGGCTGTAGTTATCCCTAATTAGTAATAGCTAGTTAAAGGGCCTTCATTAGCATAAAAAGGGGATCACTTTGAAGAAAAGATATGGTTGTGCCAACTGGTATCATTAATATTTCATGAGATAAGGGAGAAAGCATATCTTTAGGGTCATCAAAGTCTGAAATATAGTGGAAATCAGCCCATACTTCTAATTATTTGCAAATAGAACTAAGGTACCTATTATGGGAGGTACATACTTATGTTTTAGATATAGAAAGTGGTAGAGAATAGAGGAACACAACTTTAGTTTAATTTTGGGTGTGATTTGGACCAATAACAGTAATCTAAAATAGCCATATTTCCATACCCATACAAACAAAAAGAGGACAACTTGTAATGCATTGGTTTATAACAAAGACTTGGCCATTATCTCTGCACAAATTGTTGTTGTGTTGGTGTATTATTGTTAGATTTGATTTATCTTGTATTTTCAATGCCATACCAAAATAGGTTGAAACCCACAAAAAAGAAGAAGAGAGAAAATAGTCAAATTGTTTGATGAAATGTGAAAACCAACAATTTTTAGAAAGTAGTGAGAAATTTCCAACCATTAGAGGGATAAGGGGTTGGTGCACTACAACAATATAAGTTCCTCAAGTATTTCAGAGTGCTAAATCCATTTATGCATTGAAAAATTCATTTCAAACAATGAAAAATCACAATCTTGATCAAAATTCTATAATCGAATTCCAATGAAAAAAGTCAAAATGTAAAACAATTAGAATTCACCATTATTAAGCCATCCACTAGTGTCCATACATCTAGTCCAGGCCACGAGAATGGCATTTCAAAAAGGGATGGGTGAAGTGAAAGCATTGGGTGACATTCACAAAGTACTTACATCTAAAACTTGGCATATAAACTACAGGAACTCTATTATGTGGTGCAGATTGCCACCAAATAATTGTGTTTCTCAAAATAATTTATAAAATGGAAACATTGAGTTCTAGAAGTTGTCAACACTTATGTATCATAAGAGATAGCGCTTTGTTACAAATTCTGTGAAAGCCTTAATACGAAGGGAGAGAAAATATTTCAAAATGATAGGTTCAAATTGAGTGATGATATGGAAGGTCTGTTGCTGGTTGTCAAGGTCACGTGTTTATTGCAAGCGACAAAGTAAAGGGATTGATTGTTATGTTTTTCTAGTGGATGCACTAGATCTTGGTGCTAGTTGAACGGTTGGTTTCCCCTTGCTTTGGCCTTTGTGAAGCCAACTCTATTGTTTCAGGTTTTTAATATAGTTGAATTCCCCAACCACTTTTCTTACATTTCCTAATGAATCTATATTAACAATGTGGTCTATGAATTTGAATATTCTCTGCTGACCCTCTTAATCTATATATAAAGAAGGGGCATGGCATAAAGTAAGGGTAGGGCCTTTTTATAGATATTTCGTCATTATTTTTTAGTGTAAGCCTCAGTGGTTGTTCCATTGAATTGACTAACAAGTATGGCATATGAATATTACGGTGGAGATCCTGGACTAGTATTTGATATGATGGCCACAACATTGGAGAAGGTTTCAGTTGTTTCAGTTTCAGCAAGGGATATAAGTGGAGTAATGTTGATTCTTGCTCAGATAATATCTTCTGTATCAGATCCGTTGTATGTACAATGGGTAGGATATTTTGCTAATGGTTTGGGTCTTCCGTTGTGTTAAAATTGGAAACTAGGGAGAAAATTCATGTGGGTCATCTTATTCATGGCTGATAATATGTTCATTAGATTCCTCTTGTCAAGAGGTGTAGGATTTATATAAAGATCATCCAATTCTGATAAGTATTCATGGAGATATGGATTTATTTTGATTATGGAATTATTATCAAGCCGACCTACAACTCATGTAGGCTCGGAAGCCCAACAGTCACATCTATTCAAACACCATCGTTATGTATAAATATAGGAGGAATTTTCCTCATTTGGACTCACTCATCTCATCACATCTCTCTCTCTCTACTGCGCAGAAAAGAGTCTCTTCTCTACTGCGCAGACAAGGATCTCTCCCTTAGACATGTGAAGCCAAAAGCTGCTAAAATTGAAGCTACAACTGCAGAAGTAAAATTGACCTACATGGACTAGAAGATCTCCTCATCTGAACTACGCTGTAGGTTAATCTGAACCTCCTCTGAAAGCCACAACTTTTGGTGGTGGAATCAACTCAATTTGACGGACGGTTTGCAAGATATCGACTACCCTAGTTTGAAGGAAGCTACCGAAACTAAAGCTGCAACTGTAGAAGTAAAGTTTGACCTGTGTGGACTAGAAGATCTCCTCATTTGAACTATGCTATAGTTTCATCTGAACCTCCTCTAGTAGCTGCAACTTTTGGTGGTGGAATCAAGCCGATTCGACGGTCGGTTTATGAGATATTGTCTACCCTGGTTTGATGATGAAGTTGCTAGCACTGATGCTGTTGATCTAGGGTTTGCTACTGCTAATATGAATCAGATTTATTGTACTATTTCTCTCTGCTGAATTATTGAAGATAAAAGAAGATTTGATCAAATGGTTTCCCCACACATTGTGGGGTTTGTCCCTGGCTAGCCACAACATCTTACGTCTCTTGTATTGACTTTTTTTCTGTTGATCATTTAATGTTCTATATGCACTTTACTTTATGTACATGTGATTGCTAATCCGTGGAAAAATAAGTAAACTGTTATAAGCATAAAACATACCATAACCTAACATGGTATCAAAGCTGAGGTGAAAACAAAGCCTGAGAAAGAGCAAGAGCAATCATCGAAGAGAAGATTGGCAAGGCTATCCTAAAGGAACGATGGGGTCCTCAACACTCTTTCCTGCCGAAGACAAGCTCTGTGAGAAAGCTGACTATCACGGATGGAAGATGTCTATCGATCTAACCCTTGAGGATCAAGGAGTGTTGGATCAAGTGAGAAGAAATATTATTGAGCCTCCATCAAATGCACCTCCTCCTACCGGGAACAAATGGAAGAATAGAGAAGTTAAAGTGAAGAAGATCATCTGAGACTCTATCGATAAGCACTTGGTGGCCTACATCTCTGAACTGGACACCTCCAACGAAATCTACGATAGACTGGTGAGTATATTTAATGTTAATGATGCAAATCAATTTTTGTTTCTTAGAAATAAGCTGAGAGAAATAAAGAAGGGTAAAAATGAGAGTATGCAAGCATACTCTTTAAGAATCACCAAGATCAAAAACGATCTCCTATCTATTGGGGGGACTATTACTGATAGAGAAATGGAACTCACAACTCTTGGAGGATTACCATCTGAATGGTACGTGTTCAGGACTACTCTTCTAAATGATAATGTAATTCCTGGTTTCGAGGAATTAATGGCTAGATGCATTCAAGAAGAAACAAGGGTAGAAGAGAAAGAAATGCCCTTGCCTAAAGGTCCTCCTACTGCTTTTTCTTCTCATTCTAAGAATAGAAATAATTTTGGGTCTAAATTGAAAAGAAAGGTTGCACCTAAGGGTGGAAGAAAAGGATGATGTTACATTTTCAATAAAGTAGGTCACTGTGCAAGGGAATGCCCTGATAGAAAGGACTCTCACCGTGACGATCATCAAAATCCCTCTCATGGTAATCGAAGGAATGGAAAATTCAATAGGAAAGGTAAAAGGAATATTGGAAATCAAGGAAGAGGGCAACCATTCAAGAAGGCTAGAAATTCCAGGTATGAGTCTAACACTGTTGACAATAAGCAGGCTAAATATTATCTACCAACTAGTCTATCTACCTCTGCTCCTTTGGACTCAATGGGAATTTGGCTCATTGATAGTGGTGCCTCAAGACACTTCACTCGTTACAAAGAAGTACTCCATAATCCGATAGGGAAAGAAACTAACTTGAAAATTGTCCTTGGAGATGACATGAAATACCCCATGAAAGGTGTAGGCAATGTTTCTCTCAAATTGAATCAAGGTAATACGATTCACTTACAAGATGTATTATATGTACCTAATCTCAAAAAGAACCTGGTATCCATCTCGGCAATGGAAGACAAAGGCTACAAGGTAACCTTCAGTGATGGCAAGGTACGTATATGGAAAAATATTGTTAAAGATGCTTTCACTCTTGGGTTTCAAGTTGATTCTTTATATTAGGTCAGTGGAACTCCACTAGATGTCATGTCTTGTGACACAACTTTTCAGTCCGAACTTTGGCATCAAAGGTTTTCCCACCTTCATTACAAAGCTCTACCCGATGTAAGACAGATGGTAATAGGGATGCCTAAATTCCAAGTAGAGAAAGGAGGTGTATGTCCAGGATGTGCCAAAGGAAAGCTCAAAAGAGAACCATTCGCCTCAAATCAAAGCAATACCTCTAATATATTACAACTAGTTCACTCAAACATATTTGGTATGATGCATGTGAACTCCTTGGTAGGATATTCATATTATCTTACTTTTATAGATGACTATTCTTGAAAGACCTGGATATATTTCTTGAAAAATAATGATGAAGTGTTCTCTTGGTTTCGACACTTCAAAGCCCTGATCGAGAATCAAACCGAAAAGAAGATCAAGATCTTAAGAACTGATAATGGGAATGAATATGAATCAAATGAGTTCCATGACTTTTGTAAAGAAGCTGGCATCAAGAGGGAGACTACTACACCATATACTCCTGAACATAATGATGTGGCAAAAAGGAAGAATCGCATGATTATGGAAGCTATCTGGGCCATGCTTCATGATCAAAGACTTCCAAAGTTTCTATGGGCTGAAGCTGCAAACACCGCCATATATGTACAAAATCAATGCCCTCATCAAGCATTGGGTTCCAAGAGTCCTGAAGAAAAGTTCACCACTGGTCAAAGGGAAGTCATGATTAGTCATGATGTCACTTTTGACAAAGATATGGCTCTCAGCAAGGTGGACAATATTCTGACTTTGAGGAGCTCTCAAGAAGCCGACATCAGGGAATTGAAAGAAAAGGATGATGAATCAATGCTTGATGTAGAAGAACCCATGAATCCGATTGATCCTCCTCCACATGAGCCTTCCTCTTCTAGGAAGAGGCCTTCATGGCTTAGGGGGCTACTTGATGATGCTGAAGGACATGTTGCACCCCGAGGAACC
This sequence comes from Pinus taeda, assembly GCA_000404065.3. Lineage (NCBI taxonomy): Eukaryota > Viridiplantae > Streptophyta > Pinopsida > Pinales > Pinaceae > Pinus > Pinus taeda. The sequence goes on along the minus strand of APFE030463664.1, from coordinate 102,532 downwards.
TTTCGTGAAAGTAAGAAACCTAATAGGTATAAGAAATACTTGACCATCATGAGCACGATCATACAAATTGAACCTTCATCATTCTCATATGTCATCAAGCATCAAGTATGGAAGGATGCTATGACCAAAGAATATGAGTCTATTATGAATAACGATGTCTAGGAAGTAGTTCCCAGACCCCAGGACAAGATAGTTGTTACTTCCATATGGCTTTACAAGATAAAGCATGCAGCAGATGGAAGTATGGAAAAGTATAAGGCTCGTTTTGTCGTTTGTGATTTCTCCCAGAAGGAAGGTATAGACTATGATGAGATATTTTCACCTATTGCCAGATATATGACCATCCGCTTGATCATAGCCCTTTCCGCTTCACAAGGATGGAACCTACATCAGATGGATGTCGAGACTGCATTCTTTCATAGCTCGATCAAAGAAGAGGTATACATGGAGCAACCTAAAGGATTTGAGATTTATAATCAAAAATCTCATGTATACAGGTTGAAGAAGGCCCTCTATGGGCTGAAGCAAGCACCCCTAGCATGGTATGAGAGGATCGACAACTACTTGATGAAACTAGGATTCACTAGGAGTGAAGCCGATCCTAACCTTTACTTTAAGGTTGAAGATGATAAGCCTCTCCTATTGGTGTTGTATGTGGATGACCTCTTTCTAACAGGTGCAGACCCTCTCATTTTCAGATGTAAGAAGAAGTTGGCTTCTGAATTTGAAATGAAGGACCTAGGACTAATGCACTATTTCCTAGGACTTGAAGTGTGGTAGAAGCCAGGGGAAAATTTCCCATCTTAAGGAAAATATGTGGTGAAGATATTGGAAAGATTCGGTATGGTGGACTACAAGCTTGTAACTACCCCGATGGAGCTTGACTTCAAGAAGTTAAGCGGTAGTGCTACTAGACTTGTTTTGCAAAATGCTATCGAGTATCGGCAACTCGTCGGAGCATTAATGTTCATAGTGAACTCCCATCCAGATATGTGCTTCACTGTCAACATGTTGAGTCAACATATGGATCAACCGCACCACATACATTGGATTGGTGCCAAAAATCTTTTGAGGTATCTTCATGGCACTATCACTTATGGGTTAAGATACACTGCTGGAGATGTGAGGCCTGGATTGATGTGTTCTCCATCGCGACTGTAGCAGGATTGATGTGTTCTCTTGTGAGGCCCGAATTGATGTGTTCTCCATGGCGACTATAGTAGGATTGATGTGTTCTCATGTGAAGCCTGGATTGATGTGTTCTCCATGGCGACTGTAGTAGGATTGATGTGTTCTCCTATGAGGCCTAGATTGATGTGTTCTCCATGGCAGCCTGGATTGATGTGTTCTCCATGGTGATTGTAGTAGGATTGATGTGTTCTCCTGTGAGGACAGGATTAATTAGTCCTCCTGTCGAGGCATCCTGCCCATGCAGTCTAGGACTCATGGGAAGTACCTCTCATCTGATCAATGAGCAGGGAAATGAAGTTAGGGACCATAGTAGTATCGATAGACGCATCGTTGTATCTACCATACTCCCTATGCTAGGATGACCTCCATTGATCTGGGATCAATGATATTGGTCTGGGACCAGTGGTAGGAGTTGTACCATACTATGACACTGACTTCGGGTTGGTTGAGATTGGTATACAAATAGTGGTACATACTCTGAGACTAACTTCGTGTTAGTGCAGTACTGGTTTGGGACCAGTGAGAGTGGTACATACTATGATGCTAACTTCGGGTCGGTTGAGATTGGTCTAGAACCAGTAGTACACTCGCTGAGACTGTGATACTGGTCTGGGACCAATGGTAGGAGTGGTACTTACTGTTAGGCCCCTATACCAATAGGTATCATATGTCATGATTGACTTGATGAGTTATGTAATATGTTCATACCTTTTCTTGTTGGAAAGGTTTTCCATATTTGTAAAAAATCAAAAAATTTAAAAAATGTAAAGAGGTTATACCCTAAAATAAAAATCAAAGGGTCAAAAGAATAAATATGGTAAAAAAAAAAATGAAAGAAAATGAACCCCAACAAAAAGAAAAGACCAGGAAAGTGTTCAAGTCTAAATGCCCCTACTTTTTACTTTTGTATAATAAACAATTGTGTGCAGTTTGTCACTTATGCCACAATTCATGAATAGTCAAATAGTTTAAGCTTGACTAATTCATTTTTCAATTTCATGTTGTAGAAATAGAGAATAAAGATCTGACCAAACAATGTAATCTTGGCAGATAAGTATATAGGTAGAGAGAAAAAAGGAGCTCAACAATTTAATCTGAGCCCTTGGATGTAATAAGTGTACACTTAGATAAGCTTTTCCATGTAAAGAAAGGAAGTGTGAAAAGGGTTTGCCAGTCTAAGTGCACCCTAATAAAGAAGAAAAAAGGCTAGGCTAAAGTAGGTAGGGTAGATAGATGATGTTGTAGAATCATATGTGATGAATGATGTCTCCAAATGTGTTAATCTTTCATTTTCATCACAAAGCCAAAGCATACAATACATTGAAAGCATCTCAAGTAAAACAAAGTCAGAATAATTAACTTTCCCTAATTATTCACTAATTTCCCCTAAGTACTAAGGTATTTGCTAAATTGGAGGGGCTCAGAGCATTTCTCTGACTTCTGGAGGGACCGGACCCTCGCCCCAATAATTTAAAAGCCTAAGTACTTAAAACCATTCATAAATCATTCATTCACCTTCATAAGTCTTTTCCTAAGTAAAATCCTATTTTACTTAGGAAAATTACATAATTTCTCATAAAACCCATTTTTTCACCTTAGCCTAAGTTTAAATACACACTTTAATGTTTTATGCTTAGCGCTTTTACATTTCATCGTCATCTTAACTATTAACTTATTTAATATTTAATTCCCCTATAAAAATTCACCCTCTCCCATATTATTTAGATATATGAAAAACCCCGAAATTCTATATATCCCGCCCCTCGTTAACTATAACCATAAAACATCATTAATCGGGATTCATTAGTTAATCTGTAACTAATTAACAGCCCATAAATCCCCCGCGCATTGATATGGGATAAATCAACCCTCATGGTTAATTAAGAACCTCCCCGACCTATCACACCACTCCCGATATAATTAAATTAACCCCTAATTATGTTGGGCCCGCCTTTATTAAACCCCATCGTATCGCGCCTCACGTCAACCATCCGATCAAGTCCCCAGGATCTGACGATTATTATCAATATCACACACCTCTTGGTGACCAAAAATTAGTGCGAGATCACAAAGTGGTTTTCCATAGTGCCCTTGGCATGTGTCGAAGAACCTATGAAATCGTTGGCTCTTGGCTTATTACCAACCATTCCCAAAAGCAGTGCGATATCGAACTGCTTACAGCCTTCCTGCATACAAAAAAACTGTTATGTCACTCCCTGCTGATGTCACCCGTCTAGAAACCAAAAAACCCCATCAACCCTTGACTTTGTAAATAAAACAAACTATGCCATTTTCACTGCTTCGTACCGCAAACCTATGTTCCCATGCAAATAATGTCGAGGTGTTCGAGGTTTTCAAATGCCAACCTGCTCAAAAACTTGCAGATGACGCGACCCAAAACCTGTTAGCCACTACCACTACCTGTTATTTCACCGTTCATTCCCCGACCACAGGTATTTATCCAAATTCCCAACAAAACCCTGCAAGTTCTCGTTTTCCAGTGTAATTTGACAGCAAAGACCCAAATTCATTATAATTCGGTCTTTGTCTCATCATATAAGTTCCCATACCTTCTATTTTTCCCATTTCCAACAGCAAAATCTAAATTCTCTTTCTGAATCCATAAGAACCAAAAATAGAAACCCTAGTGGCTTTGAATGTTGCACCTATAAATGCCCCTCATAAAAATTTGGAATACCTACCTTTGGCAGACCACGACTTCCAGATAAAAGACCTTGTCACTAACAAAAACCACCTTAATTTTTTTTGCCGAAGTAGAGATAATTATCTGAATGGCTCTGATGTCCTAGGACTGTGGGAATCCAATATTGCCACGTATTTTCTTCCCTCAGTCTGTATTTTCCCTAATATTATTCATCAATGCCATGTTAATTATGACCCTAACCGCAGAGCAGTTATGTCTCCCAGCCAAACAATCCTTTTCCCAGTAACTGTTGAATCCATCAATGAAATGTTACAATTTCACTCCAGTCAAGCTCTTACTCCCCTTTCCATTGGATATTTACTTGAGAAATCAACTAAATTATCCCAATCAGAGCTCAGTCGCCTCTGTCAAACTTTCATGTTGCGAAAACATCAACCTAAGGTCCCACCTCCTTATTTGCAGTCTTTCTTCACAGATATGGGAAGGCTCATAGTTGATATGATATCTTTGATTATGGGATTCAACACTAGTGAGTTTGTTGATGAGATAACCCTAGTATTATTTTCAATCTTCAGTCCTGGACAACCCCCTGTTGTCAAGTATGATTTTGCCTCCTATATTGCCAATAAGATTCATGACCAGTTCTTAAGACTAGAAAATGAAAGAGTCTTCAAGTATTCCACCTTCATTTATCATCTCATGTTGTATTATCAGTCAGAAAACTTCCCTTTCCCTGTCATGAAACTTGATACCAAAGGAAATCCAAGGTCTGTTATTTTTTGGAGTTCCATCTTCCATGATACCCCTGAGTCCCCTTACTCCTATAATGAGTTCATTGATCAATTTTTTCATCCAACAACTACCTTATTGACAGGGATTTCCCCTCCCAGGATCAGTGGTGACATTAAAAGAATCTTGCAGCTTTCCAAGCAATACAAGGTAGGTGATTGGTATCTATACAAGAACCATACAAAAATCAGGATATATGGGTGTGAGCTCAACCCTTTCAAGTTACCAAATTATGTTCCAATGAGACTATTTGCATTGGAATATTCATAAATTCAGACCTGGTTCATTTTTCCAAAGCCAAAAAGAAAGCTCAACTCAAAATAAAAAATCAACTAGGCCCTTTTGTCTGCAACAATAGGGAGGCATGGATAGAAGCAAAGAGAATTTTAGAAGATCACCTTAAGTTACACAAAATTTTTGGTTGGATGCCATATGACCCTAAAAGCTTCATATGTGATAGAAGAGTGAAGAACAGATTGTTACCATACATACACCATAGAATCCCAGAGATTGAGAAATTTTCCAATATGGATGAATAGGGGGAAGGAACGCTAGTAGAAACTAATAGTGAATAGGTCTATATAGAAAATGTTATGAGGGATATTGAGAAAACACTTGACCTGGATTCTTTTGGGCAGGTACAATTTGAGTCTTCTCAAAGATCAGGGATCGGTGCCTTTACAACTGAAACCTTTCAACAACCTCCACAGGTTACCAACACCCTAGTTACTGGAACGTCCAAAGGAAAGGGACCAGAGACTAGTACTCAAGCTACAGAACAATCCATAATGTCTAAGGAGCCTAAAACTTCAAAAGAACAGGCTCAAATGCACACCCCTCCAATTCAAGGTAGTGTGGGAGAGCCTCCAATCCTACAGACTCCTCTGAATTAGGAAAAGAATAAAAAAAGAGACAAGGAAGTAGCTACCCCTGCCAGTGGACCCTTAGAACAACCTAGTGCTAAAAGGCAAAGGTTAAATCCTCTTTCAAAGGAGGAACTTTTTGAAGAGACTACTGATAGTCAAAGGAAAGAAGGAGTAGACAGTCATCAAACTTTCCCAGTAGGTGGGACATCTACTAGCTCACAGAGGCAGGATCTAGAGAGGCAGCAAAGTGTAGAGGTATCGTCTTTCATACTACCAGGGAAAGATACGTCAGATATCAAGAGGACCTTTATAGAAATAAAAGCCAGAAATGATCCATTGAGGCTTCAAGTTTACAATCAATATTTGAAAATGGCTCCCACTAATCAAAACAGATTGATGTCAGCTTATGACATCAAAAAAGGAAAAATGATAATGAGTTATTTCAATCCCAAAGTGCAACAACCTCAATCAACAACAGAATATCTTAGAACCAATTTTGAGGTCATGGCAAAGGACATTCATCCTTTGGACCAAATTGAGTTGCACAAACAAACATGAGAAATGATATATTCTACATTGAGTGGTAAGGCCATGATGGCCCAAAGACTAGAGATCTCCTTGAATAATACAACTGCCCAACTACAACTTGAGAAAGCCTCCTCACAGGCTAAAGGTAATAGAATAAAATCTTTAGAAGAATTGATCATTGGGTTGGGCCATGATCCTCAAGATGTGAAGGTTGTAGAAGCCTTAATAAAAAAGAAAGATGAAGACATAGCTGCCCTAAGAAAGCAGCGAAAGTTACCTCCTTCAAGGCATCCATAGACTGCTGAAGTCATAAAGCAAAAATCTGAAGAAGAGTTGATGGATTTAGTCTTGAAACTTAATGAAAGACTAAATAAGACTAAGCAAGAACTAGAGAAATCATTGAAGGATAAGCTGGGAGAGTCAACCTCTCAGCCTCCCAATGTGATACTAGTAGTTTCAACTGCAGTCCCTTCAACACTTGGAATAGCTCTGGCACCAAATATTCCAGTAGCCACAACTAAATTAGTCATAGGTACAGCAGTAGCAGGAACAACATAGGAAAGTACTTCAAATTTGAGCACAAAGGAACTTATAAGATCAATGGAGGAGATGAAACTTCAAGTTTCAAAGTTATAAAAGGTAAAAGAAAAATATGTTACCTTAGAGCAGAGGTATGATCTTTCAAAAATAAATGTTGCAGAAAAGACAAGTGAAATTAAAGGATTAGAAAACAAGGTAAAATCATTAGAAAAAGAAAATCCTATGGACCAACATCACTCAGTCAATAAATTTTGTTTGGCCATCTATAAAGATAATTTTTTAGCAAATTGACTTAGTAAAAGCAGCCTGAGAAGAGGTTCAGAGGACAAGGGCAGAATTAGGAAATATGCCTAAGGAAGCCACCAGGCTCATAAATTTTTTGAATAATAAGAATAAGTACCAGCTTGAAGAACTAGCATTGAGGAGAGAACAGGGACTATTCTAGAAATCAAAAGGCTATTAACTAAAAGGATTTTGATGCAAAATTTAGAAAGAAGATGCCATGACATGCAGGGGGAAATCAATGTTTTCATGGAGAAATTTGGTATCTTGTAGATAGGGGTGATTTTAGGGGCGAATGTTCGCCCTTTGGCGAAATTAAGGGGTTTTAAATTTTTAGTGGGCGAATATTTTGTATCATAGTACATTTTTACAAATCACCTCAAATAGGCCACCTTATTTTAAGGGAGAGGGTAAAAAAGGTAAATTTAGCCCTTGAAATTAGGAGTTACAACCTTCCATTCGCCCATTTTCAAGAATAGTTTTATTTAAGTGAATCCATTCACCCATTTTCAAGAATAGGTTTTATTTAAGTGAATCCTATGGGCC
>APFE030463664.1:40118-82311 GCA_000404065.3 Pinus taeda | reverse complement strand
AGCTAGGGCGATGGTAGCTTATCTATGAGAAGAGATGTGGTGGCTACATGCCTCTAAACTGTGTTACAATGAGGCTCGAAGGCCTATTTATTGTTGAGAAACAATGGAAAACCCTTAATGTTCCAAAACCTAACCCCAGAAGATGAAACGCCAAATTGTGGGCCCCGTTTGGGTAAATTGGTACATCAATTTCCCGGGGTCGTAACTTTGGCATACGATCTCCATTTGACGCGTACAGTAGCTCGTTAGAAAGATCTATCCAAGCACTACCACTTTCAGAGGCAACATGGGTCCATGGACCCATGTTGCCCCAAATTTCCCAAAAAAACATCGTTGAGGGCCTCAAAACAGCTCTGGAAGTTCAGGACCCGAAAAACTACTAAAAATAGTAAATTGTGCTACAAATTAGGAAACTAAAAAAGCTGAAAGAGACAAATGTGGGGGTCCAAATGGGATAGGTGGGTGGCCACCAACATCCACTTGGATCATTCCTCCCCCCTTAGGAAGCAATGGTCCCCATTGCGTTGAGTTCCTTCCTGAGATGAGGAAGCTTCTGCTGAGTTGGGTCTCTAGTGAGCTGTTCTGCAATCTCTGATGTGTCCAGAAATGGTGGGAAGCATGGTCAATGACGGTCCACATTGAACACTAGGTGCAAGCGAAGGAATGAAGGAATTATGTGCTTCAAAGCATTATTTCCGGTAGCCTTGGTACTGGTGTAAGGGCCATGTCAGAGTGGTCTGAGTTTCTGATGGGTTCTGGTAAGGCGTTCTCTCTACAGATGCAACCAAACTTTGTCGCCCACCTGAAACTTGTGTGGTACCCCTGTGGGCGAGGAGAAGTTGTTCCTGTGTTCTGTCATGACCAAATCCCTTCGCTGCTACTACTGCGTGGAGGAACCCTTTGTGGGGTTCATGGATGTAGCAATGATCTTCCCCTTACTTTGTGAGTGAACTAGACATAAAATGAATTTCCTAGTTTGGGAGATGAGCTTGTTGCCTTTCTTGGTAGTGATCAAAGAGGTGGTGGTAGGTGGGGCTATCTCTGGTATCCTGTATAATGAATTATCCAAAGAAATAATGACAGTGCGAGGCCTTGACTCATACACAGCATGTCGCCTCCACAAGTATGGATGGCCTAATAGTACATCACAAACATCCAGAGGTGTAACATCACACAATACCTCATCTGTGAAGGGCTTGATGTTGTAGGGAAGGTGGCACTGTTGGCGAACTTTGAGATCTCGTCCTTCGTGAAGCCACCCTATATTGTATGGCTGCAGGTGTGGTGTAGTCGGTATGCCCAACCGCTTCACGACCTCTGTTGAAACGAGGTTCTTTTGGCTCCTACTGTCAACAGTGAATGGTAGCAGTGAACCCTTCACCCACATTTGTGAGTGGAAAAGGCGCTCCCCCTCCTCTGGGTCTTCAGGCTCATTCTTCTGGATCTTGGCGGTGGCAACAGTGGCACTGGGCTTCGCATCAATGATCTGCTTCCCTTTGCCATTCCCCTTGTCAGGGTCTGGTTAAGGGTCGGAACATGCATCTGATTCGGTAGCCTTCAATTCGGCCACCAACGATTGCTTGGTCCGACACTCACTGTGTTATGAGTGGGACTCTTGTGGAACTCACACCACTTTCCTGTGTCCTTCTTCTGCTTCGTGGTGTTTTTCTTTTCTTGTGGCTTCGATGGGTTGTCTTGGGTCACCCCACCTTGGCTTTGTCCTTTGGGCTTCGATTTGTAGATCCAAAGTCTCGCTTCTTCTGTTTGAACTTTTGCTCAGTTTTGATAGCGTATCGGTATGCTGTGCCAAGTGAGGAGATGTTCAAGAACTCCATCTCTTCCTGGATGTACCTGTGTAGGCAGCCGTGGTATTTGAGTACCAGATGCAGCTCAGAATCTTTGATACGCAACTGTGTGCGAAGGGTATGAAAAATGTTTGTGAACTCTGACACATCTTGGTCTCGTCCCTGCCGCAGTGTTGTCCATTTGATGTATTTGTCCTCATAGCTTTTGACAGGGTAGTACTGCTCCTTGATGGCATCCCGGAAGTCATTCCAAGTGGGTGAGGCTGAAAATAGTGAGCCTGTACTTTCATCCTTTTGCTCGCAGTAGGTTTCCCACCAGTCCTTGACGTGGGGGGCTGCTATGAGAAGAGAGAAAACAATATTTTCTCGACTTGAAAATTCATGAACAAAAAAATACCCATCTAGCAGATTTAACCATTTATCTACGACATTTGCATCTATTTGACCCTCGAAGATGGGGATTTCAAAATTAACGTGTACCTTAAAGGGTGTGGCATTTCCAGAGTAGCTGTTGGAAGCAGATGCATCGCCTGTGGGTAGCCACTGAAGGATTTGCGCAAATCTATCCATCATCGCGTTCCTTTGCCGCTCGAGGGCTTCTTCGAGCAAGATTTTGATAGGATCTCCTGACCTTTCGTCTTTCTTCTCATCCGCCATGGGAGGTCATTGAGATTTGCGAGGCTGGTCTTGCAAAGGTTCGACCAGTTCAAGCCCTAACTCCTTATATCCCGACCTCGTTGGGGACATGCCAAGGAAAATAGAGAAAGAGACAAATCTGATACACTGATCCAGATTTAAATAGGAACACAATAAAATACAGAGATAACCATAAAGACAGATATGCAGTGGAAATAATACTTCATTTCATTACTGTAAAATATTGAAATATGCTTACAAACAGAAATGGAAATAAGCCAGCTAGGGCGATGGTAGCTTATCTCTGAGAAGAGATGTGGCGGCTACATGCCTCTGAACTGTCTTACAATGAGGCTCAAGGGCCTTTTTGTTATTGAACAATAAGAGAAAACCCTAAACAACCAAAACCCTAACCCGAGGAGATGTAACACCAAGAGTTTGTGGGCCCCGTTGGGGTGAGTTGGACAGCCAACTTCTAGGGGTTGCGAATTGGTCATATTATCTCCGTTTGACATGCATGATAGCTCGTTGGAAATATCTCTCCGAGGACTATGACGAAAAAGACAATTTTAGATAATAAATCTCCTTCGGTAGATTTCCAAAAAAACATCGTTTAGGGCATCAAAACGGCTCCGGAAGTTTAGGACCCGAAAAACTGGTAAAAATAGTAAATTGTGCTACAATTTAGGAAACTGAAAAGACTGAAAGAGACAATTGTGGGGGTCCAAATGGGATAGGTGGGTGGCCACCAAAATCCACCTGGATCATTCCTCCCCCCTTAGGAAGCAATGGTCCCCATTGCGTTGAGTTCCTTCCTGAGATGAGGAAGCTTCTGCTGAGCTGGGTCTGTAGTGAGCTATTCTGCAATCTCTGATGTGTCCAGAAATGGTGGGAAGCATGGTCGACGACGGTCCACATTGAACACTCAGTGCAAGCGAAGCAATGGAGGAATGTTATGCTTCAAAGCATTGTTTCACGTAGCCTTGGTACTGGTGTAAGGACCATGTCGGAGTGGTCTGAGTTTCTGATGGGTTCTGGTAAGGCGTTCTCTCTGCAGATGCAACCAAACTTTGTCGCCCACCTGAAACTTGTGTGGTACCCCTGTGGGTGAGGATAAGTTGTTCTTGTGTTTTGTCATGACCAAATCGCTTTGCTACTACTGCTGCGTGGAGGAACCCTTTGCAGGGTTCATGGATGTAGCAACGATCTTCCCCTTACTTTGGGAGTGAACCAGACCGAAAATGAATTTACTAGTTTGGGAGATGAGCTTGTTTCCTTTCTTGGCAGTGATCAAAGAGGTGGTGGTAGGTGGGGCTACGTCCGGTATCCTGTATAATGAATTATCCAAAGAAATAATGGCAGCGCGAGGCCTTAACTCATACACAACATGTCGCCTCCACAAGTATGGCTGGCCTAATAGTACATTGCAAACATCCAGAGGTGTAACATCACACAATACCTCATCTGTGAAAGGCTTGATGTTGTAGGGAAGGCGACATTGTTGGCGAACTTTGAGATCTCGTCCTTTGTGAAGCCACCCGATACTGTACGACTGCGGGTGTGGTGTAGTCGGTAGGCCCAACCGCTTCATGACCTCTGTTGAAACGAGGTTCTTTTGGTTCCCACTGTCAACAATGAATTGTAGCGGTGAACCCTTTACCCACATTTGTGAGTGGAAAATGCGCTCCCCCTCCTCTGGGTCTTCAGGCTCATTCTTCTGGATTTTGGTGGTGGAAACAATGGCACTGGGCTCCGCATCAATGATCTACTTCCCTTTGCCATTCCCCTTGTCAGGTTCTGGTTCAGGGTCGGAACATCCATCTGATTCGGTAGCCTTCAATTCGGCCACTAGCGACTGCTTGGTCTGACACTCACTTGTGTTATGAGTGGGACACTTGTGGAACTCACACCACTTTCCTGTGTCCTTCTTCTACTTCGTGGTGTTGTTCTTTTCTTGTGGCTTCGATGGGTTGTCTTGGGTCACCCTGCCTTGGCTTTTTCCTTTGGGCTTTGGATTTGTAGATCCAAAGTCTCGCTTCTTCTGTTTGAACTTTTGCTCGATTTTGACAACATATCGGTATGCTGTGCCGAGTGAGGAGATGTTCAAGAACTCCATCTCTTCCTGGATGTATCTGTGTAGGCAACCGCGATATTTGAGTACTAGATGCAGCTCAGATTCTTTGATACACATATGTGTGCGAAGGGTATGAAAAATGTTTGTGAACTCCGACACATATTGGTCTCGTCCCTGCTGTAGTGTGGTGCATTTGATGTATTTGTCCTCATAGCTTTTGACAGGGTAGTACTGCTCCTTGATGGCATCCTGGAAGTCATTCCAAGTGGGTGCAACTGAAAATAGTGAGCCTGTACTTTCATCCTTCTACTCGCAGTAGGTTTCCCACCAGTCCTTGACGTGGGGGGCTACTTTGAGAAGAGCGAAAACAATCTTTTCCCGACATGAAAATTCATGAATAGAAAAGTACCCATCTAGCAGATTTAACCATTTATCTATGGCATCTGCGTCTATTTGACCCTCGAAGATGGGGATTTCAAAATTAACTTGTACCTTAAAGGGTGTGGCATTTCCAGAGCAGCTGTTGGAATCAGATGCGTCGACTCTGGGTAATCGCTGAAGGATCTGCGCAAAGCTATCCATCATCACGTTCCTTTGTCGCCCGAGGGCTTCCTTAAGCAAGATTTTGATAGGATCTTCTGTCCCCTTGTCTTTCTTCTCATCCGCCATGGGAGGTCGTCGAGATTTGCGAGGCTGGTCTTGCAAAGGTTCGATCAGTTCAAGCCCTAACTCCTTATATCCTGACCTCGTTGGGGACATGTAAAGAAAAACAGAGAAAAAGCAGACCGCTCTGATACCACTGATCCATATTTAAACACGAATGCAATAAAATACAGAGATAACCATAAAGATAGATATGCAGTGGAAATAATACTTCATTTCATTACTATAAAATACTGAAATATGCTTATAAACAGAAATGGAAATAATCCAGCTAGGGCGATGGTAGCTTATCTCTGAGAAGAGATGTGGTGGCTACATGCCTCTGAACTATCTTACAATGAGGTTCAAGGGCCTTTTTATTATTGAACAATAAGATAAAACCCTAAACAACCAAAACCCTAACCCGAGGAGATGTAACTCCAAGAGTTTGTGGGCCCCGTTGGGGTGAGTTGGACAGCCAACTTCCCGGGGTCGCGAATTGGTCATATTATCTTCGTTTGACGCGCATGATAGCCTGTTGGAAAGATATCTCCGAGGACTATGACAATAAAGACAATTTTAGAAATAGAAGCGCTGGCGGTAGATTTTCAAAAAAATGTCGTTTAGGGCCTCAAAACAGCTCCAGAAGTTTAGGACCCAAAAAACTGCTAAAAATAGTAATCTGTGCTATAATTTAGGAAACTGAAAAGACTGAAAGAGACAGTTGTGGGGGTCCAAATGGGATAGGTGGGTGGCCACCAACATCCACCTGGATCAATGCCACAGAGTACAAAGTTAACTGTGCATCAGAGCATTATGAAGAACGTGCAACAAAGGCACTGCGCCGCATCGGGGCTTCGTGGGGAAGCCCCTTCCATTTTGTAAAAGCATTAAAATATTGTAAAGTTGTTGGTTTTGGGCCATAGCCCCTTGTATTTAGGAAACCATGGTATCAGGTCCATGGTAATATAACGATGTAAATCCCTTATGCAATAATATATATAGGGATGAATAATAAGAAGATAAATGATCCGATGAGGATGTATTAGAAAAAATCTGTGTTTATGTGATACTTTTATGGTCCGTACTTTGGAGGAAGGGCGAGGTCCTGCAGTTGTGTGTGCGGAGAAATGGGTCTACAACTTCGTGCCTAGACACACCGCAACTCTGTGTGTAGGGAAGAACTGTTTGCTGTATAGAATTCCAAATTATAATCAATAGTTCTTGTGGATGTAGTCCTACTTTGGGATGAACCACGTAACATCTGTGACTTAGTGTTCATTTTCTTATTATCCACACTTCATTTCTGTTCTGTACAATTTATGAATGTTTATGTTATGCTTAATTAATGAATGTAACTTTGCGGAGTAAAGTATAAGTGTGAAGTTGTTTATAAGAATTGAAGCATAAAAATAATACAATAGTGTCACAGTGTAGTATCCCTTAGGCTATAGAAACCTAATTCTCCAACCTCCCATAATCACTTCGGGTGAGACTACGATTCTGCTTGTAGGTCATTGTCGAGAGGGCTAGTGGTTGAGGGTTTTGTTGGTGTGAAACACACTTTGAACCTGGGTCCAGACCACCTAAGCCAACAAATGGTTTCGTTGTTGGGACTAGGATCTGCTTGAGGGATATGTTTTGGCATCCATCGAAGAAAGAGATCCAAAATTGGGTAGAAAAGAAGGAACAAGAATTTGCAGATCAGGAGAACATAAACCCTAAACTATCATCTCAAAAGTGGTTGGAGAAGTATATATTCGAAGATTAGTACGAAATCTTCTTTTGTTCATTTATGATCGAGATGTATGAGTGGGTTTCAAGATTAATATAGAGAAATAATTGTTTTAAAGGAGACGAATCTAAGCATTAGACTGCCTAATTGTTACAACAACTAAAGAACATTGATAGCAGAATTTCACAAGTTGTTGATTTCTGGGTTGACAACATTTAGGGAGGGTTTATTACTGAATTTACAGTAGACACAATAGTGTCTTACAATGAAGCCAAATGAATTTTTTTCAAGGGACCATGAGGTAAGTACTTGAGATATTTGAAATTCTCGATTAAGATGCTTTCGTGTGAAAAGGGAATTCTTCGAATGCACTCAGATTAGTAGATTATTTTTGGAAAGAGATATGAATAAGAGATTGGAACAATGTGAAGTGGAAAAAGATATAAAGTAGACACTAAGAAGAAATATTGCGACGAATATCTGAAGCTTTCCATAGAGATTGACTATAGCCCTCTGTTGAGTGAACCTGAAGGTGACGAAAATCCCCCTGAGAATCCTGAAGGAACTCCACAGTATTCACCCTTTCAGCCTGAAAGTGCGTCAAAGCCCGAATCTAGCCAGAGTTAGACAAATTATGGTTTTCCACACCCTCTACCCCCCATCTCCCTCCCCCTCCCCTTGAGAAAATGATGGTCGATGATAATAAGTTTCCAGTCTTTAAAGGAACTAGATCAGAGAATCCATAGCCATTTTGGTTCTTATGCGAAGTAGTATGGATCGTGAAGCAGGTCCATGATGAAAATATGAAAAAGGCATAACTCACCACAACATTCAGAGATAGAGCATTAAATTGGTAAATGAAATATTCAAGCAACCAGATCGGGTCTTACGCAGACATTAAATAAACATTAGTAAATGAATTCAATAAACCAAAATCTAAGTCGCAGTGCATCACAAAACTAAAGGAGATAAAACAAAGGCCGAATGAGTCAGTATGGGAATTTGATCAAATGTTCAAGGTATTGCTGGTTCAGGTGAGATTCGATATAGCTCCACAACATCACAAGGAATGGTTTATAGTTGCGCTGCTACCACACATAAGATCTCTGACACAACATAAAACAAAGACTCAAGTTGAAGCTTTGGAGTTTAAAATGAAGTTAGAAGCTTCACTGATAGGTGATACAAATGCAGGTATGTAGTAGATACAGAGTCAAATTCCAAAGTCAATTGATGAATTTGACTCTGTAGTTATAGGACATGAAGAAGAGTAAAGAAGTTCGTGAAGAGGTCTAGTGTACAAAATGTAAAGTAGAAGGTCACTCTAAAGAGTAATGTCCTATTTTTAGAAATTACATAGCTAGTGGAGCACCTAATCCTTTGAATGTTGGATCTATTTTATGTGCAAGATATTTGGAACTAGAGATGAACATTGCTTTGAAGATTTCTATTTGTTACAAAAATATGTGCATACTGTGAAGAACTTATTTTGCAAGTTTTGTAAATTGGTGGGGCATGATGAAAATAACTATCGAGCCTATGAATTAATGATGGATCGTGGTGATGATACATATAGAACGCAAGCCGAATAACATGGACACGAAGGAAGTGGATAATGCAGTGTCCAAGGTAAATATGCAGGATGAGGTTGAGGAGGCAGAGTTGGTCGAGGATGAGGTCAGATTATTTCCTATAACTGCGACCAGGCAGGTCACTTCGCAAGAGATTGTTAGAATCTAACTACAACCTGTAAGTATTGTAAAGAATTTGACCATGTCATTAAAGAGTGTCCGATAATTATAGAAAAATGCAAGAAAAGAAGAATCCGCAGCCGACCCAAAACATCAGATGATTATTGTGGAACTGAGGACAGATGAACCTCACATTAATATTGTAACAAGGAGTGGAGTTGTGACTGCAAATGACAAAGAATATGGGAAGAAGGTAGTTGAAGATACATGGGTTAGAAATACTATAGAGAAAGCACCAATGTTTGATACTCATGAGGAAAAAGAAGTCTTTATGGAGGCGAAGTGAAGCTTTATGGACACAGAAGCTTTGACATATAGTTTTCAACTGAAACAGAAGAATAACAACGGCATAATAGTAACTGTGACACAGGATATGGATCCAAGTATTTTAAAATCTTTCCTACAAACGTGTATGAAGTTGTTGAGAAAACAGAAAGCTGTAGAAGGACTGCAGGAATTGATAGACTCCTGTGCATCTAAGAAAGTACCATCGAGTGAAATTCACTAAGTAAATAATTTATATAGACAAAATAGAACTAGAAAGGAAATGAGGCTTAGTGCACAGATACAAGAATATGATATGGACCAAGTTATTTTAGATCTGGGATTTGAAGCTAATGTCCTGACGAAGAAAATATGGGAACTAATGGGAAAATCGAAGTTGCAATGGTCACCTATTCACCTGAGAATGGTGAATCAACAAAATATTGTTCCTCTAGGAAGATTATCATGCATTATAATGTACATTGAAGGAGTGCGCACTACTACAAATTTTGAGGTAATATAAATTATGGATGACAGTAACCCTTATCCTAGATTTCTTGGATTGGACTAGGAATTTTATAACATGGCTATAATCAACTGAAGAAGAGGTAAATGATATTTGAAAGTAACAATATGAGAGTCATCATTCCATTAGATCCATCGAAAGGAGCGAGGTATAGAAAACATCTTAAATAAGAGTACAACGTAGTTGATATAGATAACATCTATCAAGTGACAGCCAAAGAAGTGGAATGGATTAACCCCATTGCACATGGAAAGTTGAGTTGCGAGCATAACAACTCCTGTGCTTCATATTCGGAAGAAGAATTAGAAAATTGGAAAAACAGGTTACATGAAGTGTCTACAAGATGATGTGCAAGAATGACTAAATCACTTCATTGTATAACCGCTGATTTATGTAATTTACCTTAATATGATGGTTTGGGTAATATAAATAATTTTCTTGAAGAATATGAAGAAAAGGTATCAGAATGTCAAATATTATTTGGCCTTAGATATAGCCCTAAGAGCTATTCCTGTTAGATGGTGGGGTACACATAAGAAGAATATAGGAATTTGGCAAGAATGTTGAAGGTTGATGTGGGTAAGGTTTGGTCAAGTAGACATATAATTGATAGATAAATATGATGGTAAAAATGGTCCTCAAGAGAACATCCTGATTTGCATGACAACATGGAAAAGATTCCATGAGAAGAATGGGTGCATGGGTTCATCCATACACTAGAGACAATTCTTCAAAATTGTATTTGGAAATAGAACTTTGATATGGTACTGCGAGCTGGGAAGAGATGGTTGATGGGTTTATATTGACATTTAGCTTTGAAGATGATTGCCCATATAAAGATTAATCCCTTCAGATAGTTAAAAATAAGATTTTTGAGAATGAAATTCCACTCACTTGGCAGCCTGATTGGGCTGTGTAGCTACATAATGTACTAGAATGCTACAACATCACTACAGAAGAAGATGAAGACCCTCAAAATATTGACATAGCATAATATGAAGGTTACCGCGAAGTAAATGGACCTAATGTAGAAATGCATTATATAAAAAATTTATTAAAAACAAAGAAGGTAAATATAGGGTCAGAAGATGAGCCGAAGTTTGCAACCATAGGATATTATTGGGATGAAGACGCAGTCAGCAAGGTAACATATCTTTTGCATGAATATTATGATTTATTCCGCACTAAGTTCTTAGATATGAAAGGCATAATAGGAGACATGGGAGTTATGAATATTCCTCTAAAGCCTGATGCAAATCCATTTAAGCAAATATCTTATAGATTGAATCCAAAATACAAAGAAAAAGTGAAGAAAGAACTTGAGAAGATGATAACAACTGGAACCATTGATCATGTGGAAGAATCATAGTGGGTAAGTCCTATGGTAGTACAAGAAAGAAAACATAGGGTGAAAACAATATTTGTGTTCATTTAAGGAAGTTAAATGATGCATGTCTACATGATCCATTCCCCATTCCTTTCACTGATGAAGTATTGGACAATGTAGGAGGTCATGAAGCATATTCATTTACAGATGGATTTTTGGGATACCATTAGGTTAGAATTGCACCAAAATATTGACATAAGACCACCTTCGCTATAGAATGGGGATCATATCAGTATACAATGATGCCTTTTGGGTTGAATAATTCCCCTGCTATATTTTCAAGAGTAGTGGCTGCACCTTTCAAAGAGTATATTCACAAGTTTCTGGAAGTATACTTCGATGATTGGCATTATTTGGGTTATTAAAGAAACATGTTGTGAGCTTAAGGTTGATGCTCGACACATGCAGGTAGAATCAGATTTCTCTGAATATCAAAAAGTGTATATTCTGTGTACCTTTGGTATTTTGCTGGAACACATTGTTTGTAAGTAAGGATTGATGGTGGATCCTGTGAATATTTCTATTATTGTGAATTTATCTCCACCAAAGACAGTGAAGCAATTTCACACCACACTGGAACATACATGATATTATGAAAAGTTTATCAAAGAATAGATCACTGCGCTGATGGAAAATCTTTTGAAGAAAGATGTAGCATTTCTATGGAATTTAGAGTGTCAAAAGAGCCTTAACACACTAAAAGAAAAGATGGAAACTATGCCTATTTTGGTTTTCCCAGAATGGAATAAGGAATTTCATGTTCATGTAGATGATTCATGCATATATTTAGGAGTAGTATTGGCACAACCTAGTGCAAGAGACATAGATCGCCCCATCGATTTTGCAAGTAGGAAATTGTCTAAAGAAAAAAATAACTATGTAATTACAGAAAGGGAAGGTCTAGCTATGGTATATGCATTACAAAAGTTCAGACATTATTTCTTGGGATCACATTTCAAGATGTTCGCAGATCACTCTACACTAAAATATTTGGTAAACAAGCCTATTTCAGGAGGAAAAATTTGCAAGTGGCTATGACTATTTCAAGAATATGACTTTGAAGTTATTGTTAAGCGATAAAGACTAAATGTGTTGGGCCTAATCATTTGTCGAGGATAGAAACAAGAGAAGAACCAACAAATATAGAGGATAATCTTCCTAATGCACCACTATTTTCAACCAGAGTAGCAAATGAGCACTTCACTGATATTATTCAATTCTTAACCATAAGACTGTCCCCTTTAGAATACATTATGCAACAAAAGAAAGAGCTGGTGGTTAAGGCAACAAAATTTTGACTGATAGTAGGGCATTTGCATAAATTGGGACCAGATGAAATATTGCAAAGGTATGTTCCTGAACATGAAAGACAGATAATTTTGATAGAAGCTCATGATGGCACAACTGGTGGACATTATGCAAGGAAAGCCACTGCGCAACAAATTTTAAGAGCAAGACTATGGTGGCCTACATTAAATAAAGATTCAAAGGAATAATTTCAAGCTTGTGATATCTGCCAAAGAATAGGAAAATATTCAAGAAGAGATGAAATGCCATTAGTACCATAAGTAACATTGCATTTATCTAAGACTTGTATGAGCTATATAATCACTATGACTGATTATCTGACTAGGTGGGAAAAAGCACAACCTGTGAAGGATTGCAACGCAAAAACTGCTGCAAAGTTCATATTTGAGTATATTTTGTCTAGATTTTGGTGTCCAAAGATATTGATGAGTGTCAAGGGTCACATTTCTTGAATCAAACCATTGAATCATTAATGAAGGAATTTCAAATTTACCACTAGAAGAGCACTCCTTATCATCCTCAGGCAAATGTTGGAAGCATTCAATTAGATTCTAAAGAATGCACTCACAAAAGTGTGCAATGTGAATAGGAATGACTAGGATGTAAGGATTACAGTGGTGTTGTGGGCATATAGGACAACATGCAAGAAACTGACAGGACATACACCTTTTAGGTTGGTATATGGACAAGAAACGATCATGCCTATTGAATACATTGTGCCTAGTTTAATAATTGCAACCTTCATAGAGATGGAAGACTTTGATATAATGGAAGAAAGGATGGAACAATTCCTTGCTTTGGAAGAAGATAGGTTTATAGAAAGTTTTCATCAACAAGTACAAAAAGAAAGGGACAAAGCTTGATATGACAGGAATATCAAAGAGAAGACATTCCAGAAAGGAGATCTTGTACTTTTATATGATAGAAAATTCGTGAAAGTTCCCAAGAAAAATTAAAACACATCTGTTAGGATTGTTTATCATCAAGCACATCTCTATTGGTGGTGCAATTCAGCTTGCGAAGTTAAATGGTCAGTTGATTCCAGGATGAGTGAATGGTAGCAAATTAAAGGTATACAGGGATGACTATGTCCCTAGAGCTTCACACTAAAGGATGAAAGGAGAAGAGTCTTAGTGCCACATGCAGTTGAAAGTGGGCACTGGACTATAAAATACTTTGCAAAAGGGAACTTCACCAAAGTAAGATTACTGCACGATATTAAGGAGTATGTTGACGTAGGAAAGAACTGTGACAAAGGAAGTATTGCTACACCACAATGAAAGGTTCGTTGAAATTCGCCGGAAATATGACCATTGGAAGGGAAAAGTTGTCGTAAAAAGAAACTTGTTGTTAAAAGGAACTTGTCGTTAAAAGGTGCAAGAGAAACACATTTATGAAGATCAACTGGCCAGATCTAGTGCCATATCTGCATTGAATGAGCAAGATCTAAGCTAAATATGGGGTTCGAAATTCAAACTCGATATAAAATTCATGTCCCGCTCCACATTTTACACTTTGTTATATGGAGAATTCAATTTGAGAATTTGCGACCAAGTGTGAGACAAGTGTGCTGCTTTTTGTCTGAGAGAATATTTGAAGAGATTACTAGAGATTTTGAAGAGAAAGGGCTAGCAGGTATCATGGAAGCCCATATTGGTAAATCCACAACATCAAGTGTACTTGTGGCCCCAACACATGCAAGGTCGCCACGAAAGTAAGTAATCATGGAAGAACAACCATAAAGAAGACAAGAAAAGAGACCAGCTAAAGCATATGGATTTGAGCTAAGTACATCCTCAAGAAAGAAGGCAGAGAAAGAGAAGAAGAAAAAGACCAAGCATGATCAAAAACCTACGCAGAAGGCGAAGAAACCAATGCACTAGAAAGAACCAGAATAAATCCATGACAGTGAGGAGGAAGATGAGATGAAGTGTGTTTTACCTTAAGAAACCAATTTCCTGGCTGTGTAGAAATTGTGCTTAAGACATTAATGATTATAATGATTGTCACTTGTTTGTCACTTAATTATATATTCCGTTCTCAAATGAAGGACCTGGGAAATTTGGATCTTGATCCTCAATACTTAGATTGTTGAATATAAATGATGAATGAAGAAAGATTGAATAATTCATAGACAATATGCTGTTTAACACAAGATCTACTATCTGTGACACTGAGAGAAGTTATAGATAATATGTTGTTTTATACAGAAACTACTATTTGTAACTTAGAAGAATTGCAGATATGGAAACTTCAAGTATAGGAGCGCTCTTTAAGGAATTTAACTTTATTTACATAGGAAAATAAAGACCTGCAACTTCAATTACTATACTGAAAGGAAGAAAACATAAGATGACACATAATCAGAGAGGACACAAAATCATACCCAACAACGTATGGAAAACTTCTGATTCTTCATTAATCAATAGTTGTATCAGGAATTCAGTAGCTTAGTCTCTCGGTTCTCCAAAATTCCAACCCCTTGTTTCTAAATTTACCTCTTTTTATACCTTACAAGACAGTTGATGATCACCAAAACTGTCAAACTGCTTAATTTTTTTCCTAACTATCTAGAGTAAAAATTATTACAAAACATTACACAGAGGGTAAAAGACACCTCCTTCTAAAGAATATAGAATAATAGGAAGTAACAGAAGTTAGAAAACAATGATAACTGCTAGCTTTTTGGCTCTATTGTTTGGCTGCAGAGTTTCTCTATAGAAGCTTTAATAATTATTAAACCATTTTAACTATTATAAACTTTGACAAAACCTCGTGCGTGAACCCAGGCTTGCGTATGTATCGGGCGCATTTTGATTGGCCAAAACACAAGAAAACCTGACCAATCACCTTCCTTTGAAGTTTTAATCATCTACCGCTAATTCTGATTGTCTCACTTAAACAGCGGAATTGGCTATTTTACAGGAAACATTAGTTTGCCACGGAACTGAAAAGATTTAAAAATTTGATTCATAAACCCATCGAGTCTGCCTTTGTTGTACGTGAGCCGTCTGATCATTCGCTCAATCAATGGTCTGATCTTTCGGACCTCATGAGATTTTAAATTCGTTTGAAATATATCCTATTGAGTTCGCCTATTCAACGCTCTGTTGACTCCCATATGGATCTGATGGGAAATATATATTACTAATTTATAATCTATCTAGTCTGACTTTAGCACTAAAACCCAACCATTTATTTGCTCGATATCCGTTGGATCCTGTCTTTTTGGATGGACGGTTGTGATTACCCTGGACTTCAACAAGCTTGAATTATATTGATATACCATCACGTCCAATAAGTTGTTGCCCGATTGCCGTTGGATCAGTGGCTTGTCAATCAACGACCCAGATCTTCTTGCAAATATAACTTCGCATCGGATTTCTAAAACAAAACCATTCTAGCTAACTTGTGCAATTACCGTTGGATCTGGCTTGCCAATCAACAGCCCAGATCTTCTTGCAGGTACACCATTGCATGACATTTTTGAAACAAAACCCGTTCAAGTTAATTTATGTGAAATCAAACAAAATTCTCTTAGACTTTGCGGGGGTAAATCATATAAAGGAACTACATTGAGAACGATCCCCCACAATGATTCTAGGCCACATGCTGTGGTCAACCACGCTCACGTCGCGGTCAACTGCAGGATTGAGCCTTAATTAACCTTTAGAATTGTTGTTTTCCTGTAGCACACTTCATCATACTCATCAAGCTATTGCTTGATCATGCCTCTTAAACCTGCATGGCCTTTAAACAAAGGTTTTATTTTTCATTTCTTTTGATTTTTCTTTCATTTCATGATAAAACTGAAAATAAGGCTTAAATCACAATATAAGCTACAACATCTATCTCCACGTGGGGATAGTGCTTTAGCTACAGAAGCACTAAGAATCGCATATCAGTGCCTTCACCTTGGGCATGGAGTCATATATTGCTTAATCAATTTAAATATTATGGCATTTGCACACAGATTTAACTTAGATATCTATAATAATTGGATGCTTTTGCTTTGATAGCAAGGTGATGAGAATCGTAGATTAGTAGCCTTAATTGGGCATGGAGTCCAGAACTCTGAAAACCATGAAATTTGAAAAACTGAAACCCGCCATTCTTGAAGTCTGAAACCTTTGCAAACTGGTTTCCAACTGGGATAGTCACCCTTATTTATCCGCTAAAATTAAACTAAAGAACTGCAACTGGAAACCAAATGCTCAACACCTGAGCTTATTTATGTACAGGTTCCTACCTATGTGCACGACTGATCTTCATCAGGTGAAGTCAATCTTCCAATGGTACTAGGTTAGCATTTGAGTGCCTGATCTAGAACCATTCTGCCAATGAATTTTTAAAATACAATTAATCCTGAACAAAAAAAAAACTATGCATAAGGGAAGCTCACAACAAAAATCAAGAATATATCCACAATATGGTATGTGTAGGCTGTTAATAAATTTCTCCATGTAATCTGCCACAGGATATTCAAGAGTGCAAGAAAAAATATGGTCTTGATTAGCTCCAAAAAAGAAAGTCTCTATGTATGAAGGTTCTTGCTCGAATAGACCTTGCTGGGATGATATGCTCAATAGAAAAATCAACAACATCTTTAAGAAAATGATCTATGTCACTTTTTTGTCTCCACTTTTCATCTCTGAGCTTTGATTGAAAATAATTTTTAATTGCCACCTTGGGAAGAAAAAGATTTTTTTTCACATCACTGTATGACATATGGCCAAATTCAAATAGATTGTTTACCTCTAGTCCATGGGCATCATTATGTTCTTCAATGCAATGATATACACTCTCTTTATCAGCTTTATTTTTACATAAGATAGCCTCTTTTGCTATGATAAATGGCTCAATATATTGTTGTCCAACATTTCCCACTTGTTGGTTTCCTTCTCTATGTTCAACACCCAATTGATGAACTTTAAGACCTCTTTCTGTTCCTCATTTATTTCTCCCTCTTCTTGACTGCTGGGTAGAAATTCTTGATGCATGTTTGAACTTTTCTCCATTTGAATATTCTCTTGATTTGCTTGGAACATAGTCAACCAATTCTCTGCTTGTGAGATTATTGAAGGAAAGTCACTTATAAACTTTTCCATATCACTTTGAGAAAATGATAGTTCTTTGCTTCCAGAGACTTGTTCATAATTAATTTGGCTATAACCTCTCTGAATGCTTGATATATTATCAACGTGATCATTAGTTTCTTCAACAGGATTATCATGAGCTTTTAAAATTTCTTTAGAATCACAATATTCACAACAACCTTCAAAAATAAACTTGTGTGCATAAGAAGTTCTACAAAAAGAATTGAATACTAAATGGAAATCTTTCAAAGATGAAATGCTTGAACGAGGCAGGGACTTGTACCAAACCCTAGCTTCTTGTTCCAAAGAAAACATAAACAACTTAATCTTCATATCTTCATGAATGATGCTCTGTTGCTCCATGCATTCATGAAACTCTTGGAGGTGATGAAATGGACCTTCATATCCATTTCCATTGAATCTTGGAAGATACTCATTCCACTCATGAAATGTAAGCATGTGATGAGGATAACCAGTGATCCCAGTAAAATGTAGTGGGCCAAATTTATTGACTAAGAATGCAAGATAGCCATTAAATCCCAAAAAAGAAAACTTCAAAGTGAAGATCATAGGTATGAATGCACAACCAATTGCTGAAACTTGTCACCCTCAAGAATTAGATTCTAACTTAATAAACCCCAGGGAGAAGTGTTCTTATTCAATTATTTTGCAGGCTATGGTTCTCATTCTTGTGGAGTCGCATTTTATTGATTTTATTCAAAACAACCAAATATTTCCTCCTCACTGAAAAACTGGAAATAAATATTGAAAACCCGGGGAAAAGTGCTCGTCTTCTCTCCCTAGCAGCGGCACAAATTAATGTTGTACCTTAAGAAACCAATTTCCTCGCTGTGTAGAAATTGTTCTTAAGACATTAATGATTATAATGATTGTCACTTGTTTGTCACTTAATTATATATTGCATTCTCAAATGAAGGACCTGGGAAATTTGGTTCTCTATCCTCAATACTTAGGTGACATGATAACATCAGAATTCCATTTGATTGTTGAATATAAATGATGAATGAAGAAAGATTGAATAAGTCATAGACAATATGTTGTTTAACACAGGATCTTCTATCTGTGACACTGGGAGAAGTTATAGATAATATGCTGTTTTATACAAAAACTACTATCTATAACTTAGAAGAATTGTAGATATGGAAACTTCAAGTATAGGAGTACTCTTTAAGGAATTTAACTTTATTTACATAGGCAAATAAAGACTTGTAGCTTCAATTACTATACTCAAAGGAAGAAAACATAAGATGACACATAATCAAAGAGGACACAAAATCATACCCAATAACGTATGGAAAACTTCTAATTATTCATTAATCAACAGTTGTATCAGGAATTCAGTAGCTTAGCCTCCAGGTTCTCCAAAATTCCAACACCTTCTTTCTAAATTTACCTCTTTTATACCTTACATGATAGTTGGTGATCACCAAAACTGTCAAACTGCTTAATTATTTTCCAAACTGTCTAGAGTAAAAATTATTACAAAACATTACATAGAGGGTAAAAGACACCTCCTTCTAAAGAATATAAAATAACAGGAAGTAACGGAAGTTAGACAACAATGATATCTGCTAGCTTTTCGGCTTTGTTGTTCGGCTGCAGAGTTTCTCTGTAGAAGCTTTAAGAATGATTAAACTGTTTTAATTATTATAAACTTTGACAAAACCCCATGCATAAACCTGGTCTTGCGTATGTATCAAGCGCGTTTTGATTGGCCAAAACACAAGAAAACCCGACCAATCACCTTCCTTTGAAGTTTTAATCATCCACCGCTAATTCTGGTTGTCTCACTTAAACAACGAAATTTGCTATTTTATGTGAAACATTAGTTTTCCACGGAACTTAAAATATTTAATAATTTGATTGATAAACCCATTGGGTCCGCCTTTGCTGTATGTGAGCGGTCCGATCATTCACTCAATCAACTGTTTGATCTTTCAGACCTCACGAGATTTTAAACTCGTTTGAAATAAATCCTATCGAGTCCGCTGTTTAACGCTCCATTGACTCCCATACGGACCCAATGGGAAATATATATCACCAATTTATAATCTATTGGGTCCAACTTTAGTGCTAAAACCCAATCATTTCTTTGGCCAATATCTGTTGGATCCCATCTTTTTGGATGGACAACTGTGATTAACCCGGACTTCAGCAAGCTTGAATTATATTTGATATACTGTTGCATCTGATAAGTTGTCGCTCGATTGCCGTTGGATCAGTGGCTATTTGATCAACGACCCAAATCTTCTTGCAAATATACCTTCGCATCAAATTTATGAAACAAAACCATTCTATATGACTTGTGCGATTACCATTAGATCTGGCTTGCCGACCAATGGCCCAAATCTTCATGCAGGTACACCATTGCATCGCATTTCCAAAACAAAACCTGTTCAAGTTAATTTATGTGAAATCAAACAAAATTCTCTTAGAATTTGTAGGGGTAAATCATATAAAGGAACTACATTGAGAACGAACCCCTGCAATGATTCTAGGCCACACGTTGTGGTCAACCATGCTCACGTCGCAGTCAACTGCGGGGTTGAGCCTTAATTAAACTTCAAACTTGTTGTTTTCCCGCAGCACACCTCATCATACTCATTAAGATATCACTTGAACACGACTCTTAAACCTGCATGGCCTTTAAACAAAGGTTTGATTTTTCATTTCTTTTGATTTTTATTTCATTTCGTGATAAAACTGAAAATAAGGCTTAAATCACAATATAAGCTACAACAGAGTGGATGGAGACAGAGGGCATGGAAATTGTGTCTGTTCTTCCACCATATTTATCACCAAGGAAACCAGATGCCAAATCGGTTAAAGATCCCAAATACATGAAATTCGACACTTTCACTCTGCTGCTACCAGAAAAAGTTCCATTTTAAGGAGAGTTTCCAGGAAAAATTCCACAAATGAAGATGGAGGATTGGGAATTCAATGACCAAAGTAGGTATCCATAGTTCGAGCCCAGAAAGTACTTACAATGGGTATACTATCTAGAGAGTAGAGTTACAAGGTTGGAGCCACACCAATGGGCTTAGGGATTGCAGAGATCAGGCTCTCTAAACATGTTAAAAGTGCCACACATCGGTAGAATAACGTGTAACACAACATGTGTTCAACAATTACTGGTATTAGTGCATGACAGATGCCTCTGGCTGGGGAAAAGGATCTCAATTGTTGAAATGTTGATAATAAGGATTACTTGATTTCCCTACCAAGGAGAGGACCCCACTTAAGAGTTCGTTGGAAAAAACCAAGACAAGGTAGTAGAAAAAACCATGAAGGACAAGTACGAGCTAATAAAAAAGTCACAAGGTTATGATATTAACTCCATTAGTGACCAAGGGGTGAGCTTCACCGCACACATCTTATCCGAAAATATAATGAGGAATTGTAGATAAAATGAAGTTCTTGTGGCCGTGGTTTCCTTAGCCGCACAGTGGAACAATGGGGTTCAGTTCAACTTGGCTAGATATTTATGCAGGGAATTTTTAGAGGACTGTTGCGAAGCACACGAAGAGGTTAAAAAATTTCACTATGCATGGTTGATCTTGATCATCACATTGTTAGCATGGAAGGAGTCATAGGATTCACAGTTTCCTCCAGTTGAAGCAGATGTATGCGAAGCCGCGCAATATGCCTCACTCTAGTATGCCAATGATATAGTGCGCACACAAGAGAACATGATATTCTTTGTATTATTGGACATGGAATTCCACATGGTGGTGAACCAACATCCTAGGCTATCACCAAGTTTGTCCGATCAGTACCGCAATATAATAGAGTGTAAGTTAGACTTTCACAGGGTATATGTAAAGGCTCGGAAGGATCTAATGGAAACATGGAATCCTATGCCATATTTGGTCACCGAAGATGACCTTCTTGGTACAATACAACACTGGTCAACATAGTGTATGACTGCAACCATAGAAGACATCGGAGCAGAGAAGGGCACCGCACCGGATGCAGGTCAAAGTGGAAAGGACAAAGGAAAAGACACAGATGAGATAGAGACAGAACAAGAATAGGGTACCGAAGACCCTCTCAGTGACGAAGAGGAAGAAGAGGAACCATTTTTCATCATCAATAAGAGGGTACCTACAACACCTACAACGAGTGCAAGAAGGAAGCAGAAGGAAGACAAATTTAAGGGCGTAATACCACTTATCCTTACTGATGGGGAATCGAAGAAATTGGAGACAATGTCGAGGAAGTAATAGTAGAAACCTGCGACAGGATTGATAATCATTACATAGAACTCTTTGTAGATATTCAACAAGGTATTGTAGAGTTAAAATCACTACTATAGACAACCAGACGACCATAATAGACATGTCAACAACTGCAACTAGAGCAGAAGATAGAAACAACATTTAGGTTAAGAATTATGTAGATACTAGCTGGAGCATTACATTTTGAATCAACTAAAGATAGAGAGCAAGAAAAATTGTGGGACCATGTCAATATCAACATCGCCGCATTTCCAACTTAGACATTACACGAGTTCCACCAAGGTATAACAACTGAACTACAAGAGCGAGAACAACACACTTCATTGTTAAATATTCAGGTGGAGAAGGAAAGAGCTTTGCTGAAGAAGGAGCTTGATCAATTGATTAAGGAAAGTGATGGAGCATGCCAAAAATAATAGCAGCTAGAGGAATTCATCACAAAAACTTGTTGTATAGTTCCAGATGTAAAGGTCTGCGAAGAAGAATCACCAGCAGAGAAGGTCGTGAAGCTTGGCCTCGCAATAAGGGATTCAAAGAATAGGTTGGAAGAAATAAATTTTGAGTATGAAGTGAAGATTACTGAGCTGCAAATGAGGTTGCGTCCAGACATGCCACTAGACGTATGTGAGAAAAGGGAAACAAATCTAAAAATTGCATTGAAAGGCATCTCCGACACAGTGGCAGACTGTGACAAACTATTAGATGAAACGATGCATATTTGTACTTCACTGTAGGAGGATCCAAAAATTCAGAGGATTGAAGAGGAGATCTAGATGAATCATAAGTAGTTGGAAGAAATCTGGGAAACTTCGAAGACCTTACCAGTCTCGAAGAGGCTCCCTAGAATTACTAAAGGACATTCTCTTCAAAAGTAGATTGAAGACATTCGAAGAAAGGATAAAATTTTGAAAGAGAGGACTCATCCATGGTAGGATGAGGGCATCCAACTTTCATAGGAAGTAGATGATAGGCCCAAGGAGCTAAGACAAAAGGAGAAATAAGTGCTTGAGAAGAATACCGAATGAACAATAGAGGCACTACTCGAAGAAGTGTGTTGAAAGGAGAAGCAGGTAGCATGAATAGTTCAACAGTATAATGATGCCTACATGAGCATCACAAAAAATATTTGGAGCACAACATCTGAGTGACTCAGGACAAGTCACATGTGAGTACTGGGGTCCTATTGGGTGCAACACAACTTGGTCAGATTTTGGGTAGATTTTGGAAAGAAATCCAAGTTTTGTGGAAGCGCATACTAGAAAGGATGCCACATAGTATGAAGTGAACTGCATAGTAGAGCATCGGAGCATGACGAAGACTGCGCTACAAAGGCACTGCACATCATCAAGGCTTTGCGGTGAATTTCGTTCCATTTTGTAAAAGCATTAAAATGTTGTAAAGTTGTTTGTTTTGGGCCATAGCCCCTTGTATTTCAGAAACCATGGTATCGTGTCCATGGTAATATAATGATGTAAATCCCTTATGTAATAGTATATATAGGGATGAATAATAAGAAGAGAAATTATTCGATGAGGATGTATTGGAATAGATCTTTGTTTATGCGATACTTTTGTTTTTTGTACTTTGGAGGAAGGGTGAGGCCCCGCAGCTATGTGCGCAGAGGCTTGGGTCTCCAACTTCATGCGCAAACACCCTACATCTGTGTGCACAAGGAAGAAACGTTTGTTGTATCGAATTCCAAATTATAGGAAACAGTTCTTATGGATGTAGTCCCACATTGGGATGAACCACGATAAAATATGTGTCTCAGTGTTCATTTTCTTATTATCCGCACTTTATTTCAGTTCTGTACAATTTATGAATGTTTATGTTATGCTTAATTGATGAATGTAACTTCGCAGAGTAAAGTATAAGTGTGAAGTTGTTTATAATAATTGAAGCATAAAAATAATACAATGGTGCCACAACGCAGTATCCCTCAGGCCGTAGAAACCTAGTTCCACAACCTTCCATAATCACTTCGGGTGAGATTACGATCTAATTGCAGGTCATTTCCAAGAGGGCCAGTGGTTGAGGGTTTTTTTGGTGTGCAACACACTTTGAACATGGGTCCAACCCACTTAAGCCAACAGTGGCTGAGAATCGACAAGTGGAGGTTGTTGAGATGGACTTCCCCCAAACTCCATAATCATAATGTTGTGTCATGTTAGGTTGTCTCTACCATATTTTGTATTGTATGGGTACATGTGGAAAATATAACATTATGTGTAATTATGTTATAAGTGAAATTCCAAGTGTCAATATTGGAATATGCAAATTCATCATGTAAGGCAATGTGTTATTTTGTGAAGAAGTTGAAGAGTCATGAAGGAAGTCTAATGGTCACACAGTGGAGTTGAAGAGTCAACCCCTCTTGTTATAAATAGAACCTCATAACTCATGTAACAGGCTTTCAGGAGCCAAGAATTGGCTAGGCTTAGGCTTAGAAAGAGCTTGGGATTATTTATAAGTTCCTTGGCTTCTCCATAGCGTAGAGCGAGTATAATTCTTTGGAGGAGAAGGTGTTCTTGACTGTAGTGTTCCACTATTTGGGCTAATGGTCGTCAATGGTGTATGTATGGATGAAACATTCACTTATAATAATAAAATCAGAGCCAACACACTTTCATGCATATGTTGTTAATGTAGTATGATTATTATTTTTGTATTTCCAATGTATGTTATTTAAGTTACGCATATGATTATGAACCACTTTGTATGAATTTATACAAATATTGTTGAATGCATGTTTTTGGATTAGCTCATCACTTTAATTTGTGGACTATTCTGAACTTTAGCTTGTGATGTCATTTTGCTCGTGTGTTCCTTTCAAGATGCGTATTATTACAAGTTTTCGAGGGGTGCACTTCCTTTTCCATTCGTGTGTTGGAACCTTCCTGCATCGCACTTGACTCTTTGCAGGGTCTCACACACTTTCTCTCACCCAAATTTGTCATACTTATCTCTGCATGCTTCCACGGTCAAGGCATAACATTACCACCCACTGTTGGGAGTCCTAATGCAAACGGTGTGTGGTCTAGTTTGGACTTCATATCAAAAAGGTCCCCTGAATGTTGGCGTTTCTAGTGCCGTCAACACTACCATAGATGATGGCTTCATATTGTATGCCCTCCATTTTTTTCTCTAGCTTGCATTTATCCTCAAGGATATTTCCAAATTTTGATTTTTTCCAACCTTTTATTTTCCATTTATGTAGAAATTCGATAAAATCGCAACTGCTCAAGAAATTTGATCTAAAATCAAGAGACACAATTCTATTATTCTAATATTCCAAATGAAATTCACAATTTAGAACAACATGCATAGACATGCAATAAGAAAAACCACAAAGACAAAGTGATTTCTACGAGAACCCAACTGGGAAAAACCCCTCAAGCCTCTTTGCATTAATCAAATGAATAGAGAATCTATTACAATTGCTAGCTTCGGCTTTGAGCTCAACCTACAAAGGAATAACTGTTCTCTCTACTCAATGAACAAATCTAACCAACACTTAGCCAATTATATGCTCACCAAGGCCCCTATTTCCTTATGTTATTCCTGAGGAAATTAGCCCCTATTGCTTAGGAATTTCCTCCAAAAGTATTGCATAATTCCCAAGGATTGATCATTGATTGCATGCAACACCTGTACACTCAAAACTAGTCTACAACTAATGTTACACTACCTTGTCATCTCCACTTCAACTGAGGAATTTGAATTCCTTGCATGCACTAGCTATTTTGGGTTGATTGATTAATTAACTAACAAATATTTGAGTTAGATTGTTGTCTCACTTCTTCGACTGACTCTAATAGTAGTTATAGTCTAGTGAATTGAATATGAGTAAAACTAATTGAATTGGATTACTAAAATTTAACAATCACACATGCATAATTGAACTCGAAGCCCTCTAAATCAAATTTATTGAGATAACTGAGTGACAAGACCCATGTCACACAAGTTAACTTCCTCCAAGTTATCCTGCTGATGTGGAAATTCGATTTACTTAATTTGACTAAGACTAAAGTCAAATTGAGCCTTTCTTGCTACATTTTTTCAATACTCCCTCTTAGAAATAAGGGACTTTCAGCAACCTGTATCTTGCACCTATGGAATTCGAATTTACCTCTTCACAATGCCTTTTTCAATATGTCAACATCTCACTCCTCAATTGGAATGTATTATAGCAACATAATTCTCCTCTACAAATAGTACCGCAAATGATGATACCAAATATCAATGTTCTTGGACCAATCATGAAATACTAGATCTTGAGAGAGCTTAATGCAACTATGATTATCATAATATATCACTGTTAGATCCATCTCCTGCCTGAATTGTCCCACAAGTATTTTCCTCATCCACATTGCTTCACATGATGCTTGACTTGCATCCATATATTCTACCTCGGTTGAGCTGAGCGACACAAACCTTTGCTTCCTATTGTACCAGGAAATAACTATGGACCCAACATTGAAGATAACACCTGATATACTTTTCATGTCGGATGGAATCCATGCCCAATATGCATATATGAAACCTACAACTTTAGTCCCTCTATTTGTTTGTACCATAATCCATGCTAGGTAGTGCCTCTAAGGTACTGTAACATATGCTTTGATTCCTTCCAATGTAATTTGGTAGGCCTCACCATAGCTTGGCAAAGCTGGTTTACTGCATAGCACATGTCAGGTCATCCAAAATATTCCTATAAATAATAACATCCACCTCTTCTCCTGAAGTGGCATTCTCCTTCCTCCAGTTTGTATCTAGAGGTGTGTCCATGGGCTTACAACTCTCCATATGAAATATCTGAAGTATCTCGGTAGCATACTTGCCTTGAGACACAAACAATTCACCATCACCCTGCCATACTTCTAGCTTGAGGAAGTAATGCATTAGTCCCATGTCTTTCATCTGGAATTCCCTTGCAAGAGTGGATCAATTTCTCATCGCCTGTCAATATTAAATCATCGACATACAAAACAAGAATAAGAAACTTACCATCTACCATAATGTGATATAGGTTCGCATCAGCTTCAATTTTGGTGAAATCCAATCCAATGAGATAACTGTCGATCCAATTGTACCATGCTTGGGGTGCCTCTTTGAGACCATATAATTCTCTCTTGAGTTTTAGCACATGTGACTCCTGATCATATGTCTCAAATCCTTCTGGTTTCTCTATGTAAATTTTCTCCTTAATGATATCATTGAGAAAGGTGGTCTTCACATCCATCTGATGGATTTTCCACCCCATCTGTGCAACCAAAGATAGAATGGATCTGATTGAGGAATATCTTGCAACTGGTGCAAAATTTTCCTCATAGTCCACTCCCTCTACCTGAGAGAATCCTTTGGCAAATATGGCCTTGTAATTCTTCATGCTCCCGTCTGCTGCATTCTTCACTTTGAAAATCCATCTCGAACCAACTACTAATTTCCCTTATGGTCTTGATACCACCTCACATACACTGTTCTTCATGATGGATTCATATTCTTCCACCATGACATCAACCCAAACGGTTGAGCAACTGCTTCCTAAAATGAAGAAGGATTTGTCTCAATTATCTCTATCATGAGAGCCATGTACCCAATGTACCTATCAGGTGACCTCCTCTACCTGCATTATGATGTGGGGGATCCCACATTATCTCATGCATCCTGCACTAATATATCATATTCTCTGGTTCTCTTTCTTCCCTCTCTAGAATATTTTGGTTCAGTGAGTGCCTCCACTTTGCCTCATGTCTGTTCCTCTCATGTGGCTTCTCCACAAACCCTTGAAGCTCATCTTGAGGCTCCTCCTTTGGAGTAAGAATCTCCTACTATGGTGGGATACTCAACTCTCATTCTAGAGAAAATCTCACGACCTTGTCCTCATTGAATTTGACATCCCTCCTTACAACTGTCATCCTCAGTGAAGGAAAACACATCCACTAATTGTGTGGAGTTTCGGTGTATCCGACAAAAAATCCAAACTCTATTGTAGGGTCAAGTTTCTTCCTTGAACCCTTGGAGACATGAAAATAAATTGAAGCTCCAAAAATGATGAAATTAGACACACATGATTTATCCCAGAGAAAGATTCCTCTAGTGTGATCATACCAAGTATTCTATGTAGGCTCCAGTTCTGTAAGTAGACTGTGGTGTTGCATTCTTCTACCCAAAAAATGTAACGGTATCCACTGATCATGTAACATGGCCCTTGCTACTCCCACTATAATTTTTTTCTTCCTCTCAACTACCCCATTTTGCTGTGGGTTATGGGTTGTTGTTAGTTCTCTTTGAATACCTTCTTTCACACAAAAATCCTTGAAGGAATGTGAAACAAATTCATCTCCATTATTGCATCTTAGAGCCTTCACCTTCTTCCCAGTCTCTTCTCAACCAATGCCTTGAATTCAACAAATTTTGAGAAAACTTCATCCTTCTCCCGCATGAAGAAGATCCAACATTTTTTAGAGAAATCATCAATGGAAATAACATATTACTTATATTTTGCTATAGAACCTATAGAAAAGGGTCCAAACCATCAGAATGTACTCGCTCCAAGATTGCAT
This sequence comes from Pinus taeda, assembly GCA_000404065.3. Lineage (NCBI taxonomy): Eukaryota > Viridiplantae > Streptophyta > Pinopsida > Pinales > Pinaceae > Pinus > Pinus taeda. The sequence goes on along the minus strand of APFE030463664.1, from coordinate 54,259 downwards.
CTTCTCTGCTTTCTCGATTATGGAAAGTGGATTTGAAATATTTCCCCAATGTGAAACCCTTGTAGACATCTTACTGGTCAGGGAGACTTTAGCAAGACTAGTTGTAATTTTCTACTTGATATTTAAGGAACCATGGTGTAGATGACACAATATCCTATGCCATAGTTCTCCAACATCATGACTTGACACATTTTCAGCCTTACTACTTAATGCAGTGCAATATCCCACCTCAAGTTTGTAAAGGTTCTTCACTTGAAACCCAATTTGCTTCACTTTCCTGGTATCTCTATGTCTCATAAAGGCTTTCCCTTTACTGAAAATAACATCATAGACACAATCCTTGAAAATCTCTACAGAGATCAGGTTCTTCTTCAGCCCAGGTACAAACATAACATCTTTGAGGCGAAGAGGAGAGGCTTTCTCCCTCTCAAAGGTAACAGTACCAATTCATATAGAAATGTGCCACATTTGATATGCATATAGAGATCCTTCTCCTCCAAGCTACTGAAAAAATCCAGCACCCTATCATATGGAAGGTGGCACCGAAATCAAGGCTCCAGACATTCCCCATAACAATTTTGGCCATGCATGCTATTAGGGTGAAGTCTAATTTGAATTGTGAATCCAATGATTCACTTAATATTCCTCTTGAAGGCTTCTTGGTAGACTTCTTGAGTAGACATTTTGTTGCATAATGCCCAAACTCGTGGTAGTGGAAGCATTTTATCTTACTCATGTATTTCTTCGTTCCATTATTTTGGCTAGACTCTAGTTTTCTTTGGGTCTTCTTCTCTCTTCCCTTCTTCCCCTTTCCAACCAATGCAAAATTCTCTTCATCCAAAGCTTTGGATATTTTCCATCCCGATTATTTCTCCTAAACCCTTCTTGAACAAAATCAAACCACAACCTTTCCAAATTCGGTAATTTGTCCCTATAGAGTCCTGGTAGATGTGCCAGGATTTTGGAAGGCCTAGATGATCTAGTTTGACCAAGTCATCTTCTTGAACATTCACTCCAAGCCCTCTAAGATCATCCCAAACTTGCGTAAATCTTGAGAGGTACTGCAAAATAGTATCATTCTTCTGCATCTTAATGTTTCAATGCTTTTTCTTTAAGGGCCAATTTTCTATGGCCACTGCTATTTTCGAATAGCTCAGTTAGTGCTTTCCACATTGAAAATGGTGTCTCTTTTCTATCGATATTTGAGGCCACATGGTCTCACACATATTCCAGAAGAATTATTCTAGCCCTTACAACATCCTTCTTCCATTGGGATAATTGTTGTCCAACTATTGAGGTTTTTCAATGTCAGTTTTAACATATTCTAACACACCATTGTCATCAAGCACTACTCCCATTTTATCCTTCCAGGCTATTAAATCAAAGCTACCCTCCAGGAAATATTCCAATCTCAGGCCATTGAAAGACATTCTGCTGATCCTGAAGAAAAACTACTGCAAGAAGTCTGCAAATTCAAAATTCTAGAGAGACAAGTTCGAAATACTAGTTCTAATGTGAATTATGAAGCTTTGATACCATGTAGAAATTTGATAGAATTGCAACTTCTCAAGAAATTTGATTTAAAATCAAGAGAAACAATTCTACTCTACTAATATGCGAAATGCAATTCACAATTTAGAACAATATGCATAAACATGCAATAGGAAAAACCACAAATGCATAGTGATTTCTAGGGGAACCCAACTGGGAAAAACCCCGCAAGCCTCTTTTCATTAATCAAGTGAATAAATAATCTATTACAATTGCTAGCTCTAGATTTGACCTCAACCTACAAAAGAATAACTATTCTCTCTACTCAATCAACAACTCAGGCCAACACAACAAATTCTATGCTCACCAAGGCCCTTATTTCCTTGTGAAAATCCTGAGGAAATTAGCCCCTATTCTTTGTGATTTTCCTCCAAAAATATTGTGCAATTCCCAAGGGATGATTATTGATTGCATGCAACACTCTTACACTCAAAACTAGTCTACAATTAATGTTACATTTCCTTGTCATCTCCACTTCAACTGAGGAATTCAAATTGCTTGCATGCACTAGATATTTTGGGTTGATTGATCTATTAACTAACATATCTCTGAGTTATACTGTTGTCCTACTGCACAACTGACCTTCAACTAATTCCAACAATAGTTAGAGGTCAGTTAACTGAATATAACTGAAAATAACTACACCAAATTACTAAAATTTAGCAATCACACATGCATAACTGAACTCCAAACCCTCTAACTAGAATTTACTGAGCTAACTAAGTGACAAGTGCCATGCCACACAAGTTAACTGCCTCCAAGTTGTCGCGCTGATGTGGAAATTCAATTTACTTAATTTGACTAAGACTAAAGTCAAATGGAGTATTTCTTGCTATATTTTTTCAACAATTTAATGTATTTCAATTTTTCTTGGAGTTTGTACATCGACGAGCCTTCTAGGCCCTACGTTTAGCCCCACCATTGCTTGATGTTTCTAGGCCTTATTGGTTTGAGCCATGGATCAAGAGGATGGATGCCTCTAGAAAGATATCCCAAGCCATTTTAGATTTCGTAACTATAAAGCGATCCAATTTTGATGCCACGTGTTGTGCTCCTCCCCTTCAATTATTCCAAGTGAATATTCAATTGTTGCATTCGGGGAATTTGAGGTCTAAAATGGGCCTCCTAAGGAAAATAATAAAATAAGATTATGATTTTTTAAAGAAAAATAAAATCAACTAATTTGTTATTGTACTTTTGGCTTATATTTTTATAGGTTTACTCAAGTTTCACATGTTGACACCCATTGGATGCATAAATAAATTCCACATCCAACGAGTACCCACTATGCATACTTCTTGCTAGAAAATGTAACTAGTTTTGGTCTTCATAATCGTCATTGTAATCATGTCAATATGTATATATTATGTAATAAGCAAAAGAAGAAAAATAAGTATTATTTAAAAGCATGGTTTCCATGCTTCTTTTGATTTGTCTTCTAGGTAAAGCATGTTATTCATGCTTCTAGTGTTTGCCATGTCACAATATTTATTGCCATGAGTCAAGAGAGTTAATGTCATGTATCAAAGACCCATTTGGGCAAGATGTACCATGTAAAAGAATTTGTTTTGAATAAATACAGTGAAAATAAGCCTCCTAGCACAAGTCGGCCCAAAGAGGGCTATTCGACCTCCACAAATGCGTATAAATAGAAGTTCTTCAACCTCATTTGAAACCAATTCAATCTGAAATGAAGAAGTTCTATCTGAGGTGCGAAAATCAAGAAGTAAGTCAAGAAAGGAAAGGAAAAAATAAGTTTAAGCAATAAGGAAGGAAAATTGGGTTTTTGGTCAAGGCTTTCCCTAGTTTTCTCTAACAAATGCGAAGATTCTAAGTTGTTGAAGGGGCCGAAGTTGCATACTTATTGCAAGTCTGATATATTGAAGCTAGGGGATGAAATTATGAGTTTGATACAATTCTATAAGGGTTTGACTCTTGTTTACTTGGCTAGACTTTGACCTAACTGAAAGGGCTTCTTGGAGGGCTGACTTGGTGCAAGAGGAGGATTTGGTTTTGAGTTTGATACAATTATGGAAGGGTTTGAATCTTGTTGACATGGCTAGAATTTTACCCAACTGAAAGGGCTTCTTGGAGGGCTTACTTGGTTTTGGAGGAGGTTTGGGTCTTGTTTTTCTCGTTTGAAGCAGATTCTAGGAAGACAAGAGATTTTCTAGGTTTTCCCCTTGGAGGGGTTTTGCCCTGGCTTGGAGTGTAATTTTTATGTCCATTGTCTTTATTGTTTTTGAACTTGACAATTGTTTGATGAAGAAGATATAATAAATAAACACAAGAAGTTGAATAAATTTCACAAGCAATTAGTAAAGTTAAGGAGAAATTGAACTAATAGTTGTTCAAATACATTCTCCAACATGGTATTAGAGCTAAGGTGAACAAGAGAAGGTAGCTGGAAGGATACAAAGAAGAAGGTGGTTGTCGAGGAGAATCATTTTCAAAAGGGCACAAGGAAAGAAACAAAAAAATGCCTATTGATTTGGAAGAAGGTTTTCTACATTAATATCTCATTGAAGAAGATCTCTTCATCAAGCTCTCTTTGAAGGAAGGAAGGACGAGTTCTCATTGAGAGAAGGCAAAGTTCTCGTTGGAATTTCTCTAGTGAACTTCATCATCTTGAAGAATAAGGAAGAAGCAAGGATTTTTGGGATCATTCTTCACTCTTTGAATTTGTTTGAAGACATCATTGTTGGAGGCACCTAGAAGATATCATTCTAGGGCATCTTTTGAAGTCTCCTTGTAGGTCTTGAAAGCATCAAGATAATTGAAGAAATCATCTAGAAGGAGGACCCTTAATTGATAAGAAAGTAGTATATTGTCTTCTATGTCTTAATATATAGATAACATGGCTACATTTTGCAAGGAAAGAAACAAACTCACTGGATCAACAAACTTCATAGCATGAAAGAAGATAATTGATTCGACACTCACAGAGAATTAAATCATGGAGTATGTCCTGGGATAAGTACCTGTACCAGAAAAAGAGAAGTCTCCAGAGCTATCAAAGTACAAGACGGGATACGTAAGGGAACAAAGGATCATTGCTGAATCAATTAGATATCATATTGTTCCCTTTTTTGTTGATTTTAAGACATCAAAGGCTATGTGAAATAAGTTGGTAAAGTTGTACTCTATAAGTACACAAGGTCAAAAGATTTCCTTGAGGAATCAACTACATAGAGTAAGGAAATCAAAGAATGAAGACATGGCCACCTATCTAATGAAAATCTCACAAATAAGAGACTAGTTGCAAGGATTTGGGGAGACTGTTACAAAATCTTAGATGACAATTTGTGTACTAAATGCTTTGCGACATGATTGGAGTATTTTTGCAACTAGCATCTACTCAAAGAAATAAACCACACAGTTTGATGAATTGTTGGCTCAATGTATATTGGAATAATCTAGAATCAAGGAAATGATGATACTAAATCAAATGAAAGGTCTCAAGACTTCATTAGAAGGACCAGGAAACTAAAGAAAGGGAAGTTTGTGAAGTCCAAGAAGAAGACAAGCACGTCCAAAATTCAATGCTTAGGATGCAATGAGTATGGACACTTTAAAAGGGATTGTCCAAATAGTAAAGTGAACAACAAAAGGAAGGAAATAAGTGAAGCTCACTTAGCTGAATAAAGGGGAGAACTTGAGAAGAATCCAAAAGGAAAAGATCCCAAAGATATCTATTATTGAAGGAAGCTCCATCTTTTTCAGGATTTTTATTTTGTATAGGAATGGCATCATAGATAGAATCATGTGATAATATAACAATTATAATCTATTTGTTTAATTGTCTTTAGGAAATATCATCTAGTTTAAAGATAATGAGAATATTAGGACCATATTGCATATTATTGTCCATCTGAGCATTTTCTAACATCATGTTAGAGGTAGTCATTTTGCAAAGAGGGATCATTAAAATCCTATAAGAATCACTGTTTTGGAATACTATTGGAAACAACATTACGACCAGTATATATTCCATCTAGTATGGAAATAGTAGTTCTAAAGGATGAAGGAATGTTAATGGTCAAGTTACAATATAAAATGCATAATGAAAGTCTTTCTCTTCTTGGAAAGAGAAACCTATATTTGATAGATATAAGAAGCAAGCTCGTTCAAAGGATGGCTAGATCATTACATGAAAGTAAAGGTATGCATATTATTCACTAGGGCATGATTCATATCTACAAGAATCATGAATGAAGAGTTAGTTATGAATGTGCTTGGTAATTCTTCCATATGATTGCATGATGCTCGAAAAGAAGAAATTTAACATGCTTTGAAATGGATGGAGATCAAGACTCTCTCACAAAGTGGAATGACATAAATATGAAAACATTGATCAACATCAAGTTGTTGGCTTGAGGGGGCTTGGACCCAAGTTCGGAGTAAGCTGCGCTAACCAACAAAACCCTACAATATCGGCCCTTTTGGTAGCAACCCGCATAGCGTAGGCTGCAGTCTCACCCGACGCAGTATTGGGGGATGCTAGAACCAGGCTTCTGCATCCAGAAGGCTATATGATGAGGTTAAGGCATTTTCTATAGTTTTAGGTATGATTTGACCTTCACGAACCATTATTCATGAAACTTAAGTGATTTTCAATTAAATAGAGATACAAAATTCGCATAAACGTCTAATCATGCATACAATCACATATAATAATGGATTCAGATCTTCACGGAGCAGTAACTTCAAAAATAAAGATAACTATCATTCAAGTGTGTAAATACATAAAATACATAAATACACAAAAGTAGACAAATAATTGCTTCAAATATATTTTATTACTTCAAATCTTCTTTATACAAATTTTCCAAACCCTATGCACACAATTGCAGGGGCCCGCGCACTCAACTGCAAACTTACCAAGATCTCCACGCACTTAGCTATAGGAGCCTTCCCCTTCACCCGAATCCAGAAAGATCTACAATTATAGACTCAAAAATATCTCATCCCTTAATTAATTGATTCATTTAGACTTTCTAAGGAACCTTTTTATACTCTTTTCTATTACAATACCATGGTCTACAAACTATGGTTGGATCTCAAAACAATACCAAAACGTAAGGTGCTTTGACCTTCCAAAAACCCCTTGACTCCTATTTGACCTACGCGCTACACGATTCTCTCCTTAACATGCAGAAACTTACAATACTTCAACAAAAATGATCCAGGGGACCTCATCCCAACAGGCCCCCAACACAAATATGTGACTCATCCTCGAGTCACTCCAATGGTACGCTCTGGATCTTTGATCTTAAGATACTGAACAAGGAATTAATTGGGTGAAGCACCTCCATGCATTAAACTGTTGCCTGTCAAACTTATTCGACCAAATTTTCCATGGTTGGCCCTTCTCATGATAAGCCAATTATTCATTGTGTTTGTTTCATCCTCTTGAGAGTGCCTTCCACAGTTTGTGAGAGTTTCCCTGATTCTTCTTCCCATGGCTGCATCCATGCAGCAATAATCTGCATCTTCTTCCAGATCTCCTCGATCTATTCTTGCAGGGATGTTCCCTCTTTCAATCGGGTGAACCGTTGCAAAGGGGATAAGGTGCACACAATTTCCTTTATCTCGTCATACTGCAGCTACTTATCCCGGATGGATACTTCAATCTTTTTCACCTTTGGGTCCTCCTATAGTGAGGCCCACAATTCAAGAGTCTCTTCAAACAACTATCTACAATCCTTGACTGTAGCGTCAAGATTTTCCCTATCTGTTCTGATGGCAGCCTCACGCTGCTCTCAGATCTATTGTGGTGTGGTGGGCTGCAACTTCAATTGAAGCTCAGTGATTTGCAATTGTAGATCGAATCAAACTTTACCCACCTGCACCTTTGATTCTCTAAATGCATTTGCCATCTACTACACCTTTTTCTTTAGAAGCGACCTCAGACTGAAGATGGAGCTCGGGGAGCTCACTGCATACTCTGGAAATGGCTTGCTCCAACTGTGCTCTTATCACAACTACCTCATCATGATCCTAAAGGGATTTGTTCTTTTCATTTCACATCTGATGACTAGTGATCTGCACATCCTTGATCACCATGAGAGCTCATTTCTCTTGTACCTTAAGTTGATTGGCTACACCCTGGTGTATCTCATACAATGGGGATAGGGGGAGCGTCACAAGGTTAATACTTACATCTTTAGGTAGTTGGGCACTCTTCCATTCTGTGACATCATTAAAGTTTAAGGATCCATCAGGAAGGGGTACAATGTGGAGCTCTGAAGTGAGGACCAACTGCACTCTTCCCGATGTCGTTGGTTTGTCGCTCGCTTGAACCATGCTCACTTGAACCTGGTTCGCTCGAACCTACAACTCTTTGAGGCTTGCCTGGACCTTCATCAAAATGGACAGGTATTGTTCTTAAATGTGGCCCTAGATATCTTCTGTCATGGACCTAACTATATCTCCAATTTCATCAATATCCCCCTTAGTGAGGACCATAGCCTCTTTTCCATCGGACTTATCAGATTTGTGCTTCTTGCGTGTACCTCCCGCACTTGGCTTTTGTCGCTGTTTAAGAATAAAGGGAGAATTAATGTTCTCTGAGTCTACATAGGGGTCTTCAGTACCCTAATCAAGTTCTTCTATATGATACTCTTCGTCATGCTCACTCTCTGGTTCCTACACAATATCATTTTCTAGGTTGATGGTCACCATCTTCTTTCCTTCTGTGCCTTCTTTACTAATCCATGTTATACCTTCTACAATATTAGTTCGAAGGAGCCAATCAGTTGGCCATTGAAGGAATAGCTGTGTGATATCATCTTTAGTGACTAGAAATGACAACGCCATCCATTTCTTCGCAGATCGTGCTTTGCGTAGATGTAGACATGGTGGAAATCAACCTTAAAATCTGTAATGTGTTGATATTCTATGAACATACTTGGTGACAATCGTGGCTTCTAGTTAATCACCATTCATAATTCCATTTCAAACATTACCCAGAACATATTATTTTCAATGACACGAGCAGGGTCCTTTGTTTCCCACAATGAGGCAAATTTGGTAGCCTTGCACAAATCTAGATCCGTCATGGACAACTGGGAATCCTCTGGCATCCTCCAAGCTATTAGCACGATCAACAATAGCAACCACGCGTAGTGAAATGCTTTTCCTTCCTCTTGCGCTTCACGACATTCATCCAAGAACTCTTGGCACATGTACTTCGCTTAATTGAATTGGACCCCCTTGTTGCACTGCACAACTAAGGATACCACTGGTGTCGACACTTCATCAACACAACACTTTCTCATGATTTTTCCTGCCAAGATCTGTGTAGCAGGCTGCATAGCTTCATATGAGATGGGATTTATGGCATATCCTCGTGACTTCTTGATCAACCCGAAGTCACTCTTTATTGATCCAAGAGGTTTTTCACTTGTGACTTCCCTAAAAAATCATCTACAGGTTTTGCACCCTGATATGGCAGCACTGTAATTCTTTGTATCAACATGTCATCAATTGGGATGGGTCTTCCCAGCCAGAGACACCCATCATGGACCAACGCCAACAACTGACGCACACAAATAATATTAATAATTTTGTGGCTAAAACGTGGGACATACAACATATTGAGAAACCCTATGCGTTCAATACCGATCACCCACTTCATTGGTTCCAATATTGTAACACCAGACTCCTCATAGTAGACCGTCTTTAAATACTTGCTCGTTTCCAGCTGTGGAAATTTCTCATGGTCACTCAAATCCAATCTTCCATATTTAGATATGGTACCCAGGCTAACAAGTTGCCCTTAATAGGTACTTGCTCCAGCAGCAACGACGTGAATACCTTGAATTTTATAGAGTCGGGGTCCTTAGTTACTTTGGAAGTAGGCTTCCATGGTGGTATATACTATGATAACCAAGAAATTGGCTCCGCAACTTTTGTGCTAATATCCTCAATCTCCACATTCATCTCTTCTTTGTCTAGATCTTGAGGTTCCATAGGATGATTGTTTTTATCCATTCTACCCTTCTTCCTTTGCTGAATTGGGATCTTCCTAAGTGATTTCTAAACCGGGGGTTGTTGTGGCTTTCTATGCTTTTTATCTCTTGCCGTGGAGGTAGTAGGCTTTGGCCTTGACGACTTGGTTGCTATAGCAGGGACTAACAATGTTACAGTCATGATGTTTCCTAACCCTCTCTTGAAGAGTTCCTGCTCAAATTCTGCCCAACTCAGGTAGCCAGAGATGCAACAACATACTTGGTTCTTTAAGCACAAAAACACACAAAAATTTCTCAAGAAGCAAAGTGTCAAAGTGTGGAGCGGGGTGTAATATTTATAGCCCAATTCGAATTCAAATTATCCATTCTCCCATAAATCTTCCTCATAAATGTGATTTTAGCGGAAAATTTTCCCAGATTTGCACCTTAAATGCATTTCACCCGTTCTTTTTAACAGAAAAATTGCTATCAAATCAACTGTAGTTGTTTCAATGGTCACTTTCTGGGTGGCCGCCCAACAATCCTCCTTGTGGTGCAACTATCTCATTGCAATTTCCACCTGCACTCTCTTCCAAAACATCGCACAACTTTCCTTCTTCAATAAATTTTTTCCTTGGCAGAGTAGTTTATAGTCCTGCACTTTCTTTCAACTGCTGAAAGCACTAAGACTTTCCTGCAACCATGTAGTCATTGCGTAGGGGCAATATTGCCCCTATAAAAATTCAACCTTCTCCCATAAATCATGCCAAGAAATATTTCCCTTTTCAGATTTGTGCGTTGAATTGCACCAACATGAAAAATATCCTTAATTACATACGGTCTGAGCTAATGCATCTGAAACTTCCCTAAAAATTTGGTAAACTTGCTATCATACATTAGGACGAAATCACCATTTTTGAAGGTGCACCGCTTATTGTGACAATCGTGCCATGCATTTTCTCAAGCTTTTTGTACGTGTTGATAAAATCCAACTAAAAAGTGGTCTTCCTCTAATGCCAACAGTTGTGGTAGGCATTCCCCCATGATGTCGCGATTTGCCATCTCATTTACTTATGCAATCCTTAGGCTAACCACTATGTATTCCATCTACATTACTTCTTCTTGTCCATAAACCAGTCGAAAGGGTGTTTTCCTGGTAAATTTCTTGCAGGTAGTCCTAGAGGTCCATAGAACTGTGGGTATGTGCACATCCCAATCATTCCTATTAACATTGCAGACCTTTGTGAGGGAATTATCCAAGATCTTTGGGCATCCAAACCTTGATAGGATAAATTCAAATATGACCTTAGCAGTAGTATCCACGCTGTAATCCTTCATAGGTTGTGCCTTGGCCCACCTAGTCAAGTACTCTGTTGCAATGATAATATAACGTGATCCTGCCTTCTTACTCGGTGGCTGAAAACAAAGTCAATTGCCCATTTATAAAATTCTTGTAATGTAACCTATGGATTTAATGGAAGTTCAACCCTTCGTGATGGTCTCTCGTTCCTTTGACAGAAATCACACGTAGTGTAATATTCCTTGGAATATTTATGTACCGTCAGCCACCATAATCCTACTCGTAGGATCTTCTATGCAATTTCCTTGCCTACACAGTGTCCTCCAACGACACCACCATGTGCTTAAGATATAATACTCTACCTTTCATATTCAGGTACATATCGACGTAGAACTTCATCCGACCCCATCTTATATAATTGTCCCGCAATCACAGACAAATCTGCAACCCTGACAACTAATTATTTCTTCTTCTGCGTCGTATAACCTTTAGGAGCTACGACAGTAGATAAAAACTGAATAATGTTGGAAAAATGCTCATATGCAACCCTGACAGCAAAGAGTTGCGCGTCAGGTAATCCTTCCTCAATATTTGTAGGCTCTTCACCATTTTCAATCCTAGAAAGGTGGTCCAGTCTATCATTAAATCTCCTGGGATTTACTATTACTTCAAAATCATATTCTTGGAAAAGGAGAAACCATCTACAGATTCCCCCCCCACACAACACAGGCTTATTGACCATGTAATTCAAAGCAGAATGGTCTGTGTACATCTTAAAGTGCGCACCTAGTAGATAATGCCTGAACTTATGTAGTGCATAAACCATGGCCAATCCTTCATGCTCTGTGGTTGAGTAGTTCCTCTTGGCCTTAGATAGTTTCTGATTGGCGAAGGAAATCGGGTGATCGATATCTCCTCCCCCTGGTTGTGTTAAGATGGCTCCCAATGGTATGCAAAACACATCCACATGTACATAAAATTCCTTCTTCCAATCCGGGAATACTGGGATTGGTGTTGTAACCATCTTCTCCTTTAGAGTATCCAAGCTCTTCTGATAATCATCGTCCCAAAAAAATCGTAGCATCCTTTTTTAACATCTTCTCCATGAGTACAATGATATGTGTGTATGTCTTAATAAACTTCCTATAGTACCCAGTATGAACCAATGCCATACATAGCTACTTTACATTCCTAGGGGGCTCTAGATTAATAATTACGATGATCTTAGCAGGGTCTACCATCAATCCTTGCTTACAGATAACATGGCCTCACAATATTCCGTAAGGTACAAAAAAATGCATTTCTTCATGTTGAAGGAGATATGATACTTCCTACATGTATCCAACATTAGGCGCAGACAAGAGACATTCTTTTTTACCAACCCAAACACTATCTAATCATTGAAGTAGACTTCCAAAAAATTATGAATGAATTCCTTAAAAGCTACAACAAACACCCTTGAGAAAATTGTAGGAGCATTTTTTACTCCGAAAGGCATGACTATATACTGGAATGAACCCATTCTGTAGCAAAGGTAGTCTTGCTTCTATCCTCCAGCACAATCTTAATTTGTTGGTATCTCGAGAATCCATCCATAAATGAATAAGCTTCTTGTCCGCCAAAATTCTCAAGAACTTTGTCTGTAAACGATGTAGGGCATGGATCATGTACACATGCATTGTTTAAGTTCCGCATATCTATGTAGATCCTGATATCGCCTTTCGTTTTATTCTCTTGGAACACCATAGGATTGACCCACTCTAATTCTTCTATAGGCTTTATTATTCCGGCCACGAGCATCTTATTGAGTTCCTTTTGTGCCTTCTCCTTGTATTTTGGATTCAATCAATATGGGCACTGCTTAACTGGCTTCACATCAGGTTTTAAGTTGATCTGCATCATCCCCAAATTTCCTACTATCCCCTTCAGGTCAGAAAACTTGGTTGGAAATAAATCCCGATATTAATGTAATAATTCAGCTACCTTATCCACCATATCATCATCCCAATAATCATCAATGTTTGCAGATTTTGGTTTTGATTTTGAACCAATGTTTACTTGCTTTGTGGGCACCTGTTACGAAATATCAGGGATCTCTGAATTAGGTCCACCAACTTCATGTTGTTCCTCTAATAAGGTGTAAGGAATCCAATTTATGAAACCAACTCACAAAAATATGGAAAAGATCAACGCCTTAGAATCCAGCCTCTTCGAGGGGGCAACCTCCTTTACATTACACAAATGAACAATTCTTGGATGATACAAATGAAAAGACCTCCTTTCTATATATAGGAGTCTAAGGGGTCATAACATAATCAGAATCGACATAACAATAATTATGTAAGGGCACAATAATAACAATAGTGGGCTTCTATGGGGCACAATAGTAACAATATGGGCACTATATGGGGACATCAATATAATAAGGGGGTTGTACTAATAACAATAAGGGGTTACCCTAGTAGTATAGGGGCCTAACATGCCCCTCTCCTTCAAAAAGTGTTGTCCTTAACACTTGAGTACTTCTTGATGCTTATGTATAAAATGCTTGTCCTTCCATGTGGAATCTTCAACGGGTAAGTTCTTTCACTTGATGAGATACTCTGAAATTGATCGATTTCATAGCTGTCGGGTTCTTGTTTTTGTGACTGCTCCAGGTTGCAATATGATTTTTCCTTCCTCTTCAATTTATGGCACTATTATTTGAATTGGGATCTTTTGCAACTTTTGAATAAGTGGCCATACTTCTTTGTCCTTCTTCCATTCATCCCTTGCTTCATTTATCCAATCTAGTTGGATAATAGAAATATCACAAAACAATGCTTCCACATCCTCATCCTTTCTTGAGAGTGCATTTGCAACAAAATTTTTCTTCCATTTTCTATAGATGATGTCAAAGTCATAACCCATCATATTTGTGACACATTTTTTCAGTTCTTCTAAAGATAATAGTTGTTCTAAAAAGTATTTAAGACTATCATGATCCATTTTTACCTTGAAGTGTCTTCCCATTCGGTATGGTCGCCATTTCTTAAGTGCATGTAGTATTGCCAAAATTTCCTTCTCATAAATAGCTTGCTTGAGATGTAGTAATAAAAATACCCAATCACCTACATCAAAACATTTTTCACTATGATGTTGATCTATTTGTTGTTTCATTCGATTTTGCACCAAAGTGGCATTATCATTTAAAAGTTGGAGAACTTGTTGTTGATGCTTGATGTGATCTTTCAATGCTTGAACCTTTTTTTCTTGATATGTCCTTCTATCTTTAGAGTTTGAGGAGTGGTAATTTCTTCCAATCCTTTACAAGATATGGTCGGATTCATTTCTTGATG
>APFE030463664.1:17379-39080 GCA_000404065.3 Pinus taeda | reverse complement strand
GAAATGACTATAACTCTATAATTTCAGTTCTTCCAGTTCTGAAATTGTGACCTGTAGTAGCCCTATGCATCCTCTTTCCCATGCCACTAGTCTGATTGATTTTAGATTCTCCAAGAAAGAGTTATGCACAATCTCCCAAGATGACCTGATTATATACCTTTTCAAAAGAGTGAACTCTTATGAAGTGCCACGTGTCACTATTTTGACCTTAGGATTTGAAAAATATACACAGGAAACTACAGTCCGTCCTCTTTCTGTATCTTCTTATGAAATTTCAATCTGATGCTCAAAACAAAAGTTATGACTATTTTCCCCACGTCACCTGTTTAGAATGTAATTCAGGAGTCTGCAAAAAGACCGACTTCCTTAGATCTTATATCCGCAAATATTGCGCGAAAAGCACTGAAATTTGGATCCAAGGTTCAACGCGATTTCTTCTCAAATGGGTTTTTTTTGTAGCATTTGAAACGTTGCAGAAAAAAGTTATAGTGCAAATGCCATGATGACCTGTTTGGAGTAGCGAAACCCTAGAATTCAAAGCTCTGATACCAAATGTTATGAAAGCAGCGCACAAAAAGATGGAAAATATAGATCAACGCCTTAGAATCCAGCCTCTTCAAGGGGGCAACCTACTTTACATTACACAAATGAACAATTCTTGGATGATACAAATGAAAAGACCTCCTTTCTATATATAGGAGTCTAAGGGGTCATAATATAATCAGAGCTGACATTACAATAATAATGTAAGGGCACAATAATAATTATAGTGGGCTTCTATGGGGCACAATAGTAACAATATGGGCACTATATGGGTACATCAATATAATAAGGGGGTTGTACTAATAACAATAAGGGGTTACCCTAGTATTATAGGGGCCTAACATCCAATGTGGCCCTTAGTCATATAAAATGTCAAATGATGACATTGTGTTGGGCCACGATATCTCAATAAAAGGTATTCCAGTGAATCCAACAAAGACCAAGGTAATATTGAACTTGCTCACTCCCCAAAAAAGGAGGTATGTAGTTTCATTGGACATGCTGGTTATTACCTATGCTTCATTGAATTTTTTTCATAAATTTTCTGTCCATGATTTCTTTACTAACTAAAAATTCTAAATTTGTATGGATAGAAAAATGCCAGCGTGCTTTTGAGGAGCTAAAGTCCAATTCTCTGAGGCTTCAGTATGAAGAGGACCTAACTAGTCCCTCCCATTCGATATTTTCACAAATGCCTCAAGTACCACCATATGAGTCATATTAGGATAGCTTGAAGAAGTAAACCCATATGAGATCGAATATGTTAGTAAGAATATCTCACGAGTAGAACTAAACTATAAAGTGATTGAAAAAGATTTCCTTGTAGCTATTTATGCAATCAATAAATTTTGACATTACATGATAGGTTATATAGTAGTATTACATACTGACCATGCTTCTATTAAGTATTCAATGAATAAACAAATTACCAATGGAAAATTTACTAGATGGTTATTATTATTACAAGAATATGATATCACCATTCTAGAAAAACTAGGAAAAGATAATGTTGTGGCTGATTTCCTCTCTAGACATACATCTAGTGAAAATGAGCCCCCCACAGAAGATTCTTTTCCTTTTGATCACCTAGTTATAGTTTCTACTAACTCTCCATGGTCTACAAATATTGCTAACTACCTTTCTATATATAGGATTCCACACCATCTCTCACCAAATGAACATCAAAAGATTGTGAGACAAAGTGGAAGGTTCTCATGGATCAATGGGTGTCTATTTTACATAGGTCTCAATCTCATTATCTGGGGATGTGAAAAATAAGATGAAATCTATGAGATCCTCAAAGTTTTCCATGATGGTCCATGTGGGGGTTGGTTGTCCAATAAAAGAATAGGGTACAAGGTACTTCATTAGGGGTACTATTGGCCCACCATATTCAAATATGCCAAGGAGTATATAAAAATGTGTGACAACTACCAGCACATGGGAAATCCTGGGCAATCCGATGAGATGTCATTACAACCACAATTAGTATTGAAACCCTTTGACATATGAGTTAGTGACTTCACTGGGAAATCAACCCCATTCTCACCATAACTCATACTTCTTGGTATCCACATATTATGTCACGAAATGGATAGAGGCCAATGTACTTCTAATTTCAACTAAACAAGTAGTATCAAATTATTTTTAGTAGGGAATATTCACCAAATTTGAGATACTATGGGAGATAGTTATAGATGGAGGAACCCAGTTTACATCAAGGTTCACTGAAAACTTAATGGAGAAGTACAAGATCAAACACAAAGTTACCACACCATATCATCCACAAACTAATGGACAAGTGGAAGGAACAAATAGTATTCTTGAGACCATCATCACCAAAATTGTTCATTATATCTCAAGGATTGGGTTGACAGAATTCTCGAGGCTTTATGGGCCTATCGAACAACATGGAGAACTACTATTGGTTGCACTCCTTATGAGCTAGTGTATAGAAATAGAGTACTATTACTAATTGAGCTAGAGACCCAGACACTTAGAAAAATTGCCCAACTTGGAATGGACCTATTAGAAACAGAGAAGCAAAGACTCCTCTAGATTAATGAGTTGGATGAAATTCTTTAGACGACCTTGTAACAAACAAAAATAATACAGACTCAGGGGGTATGATGGCATGACAAATTCAACAAGAATAATTTCAATGTTGGAAACAAGATTTTTTATTTGACTCTAGGTTTAAAGAATTTAGAGGGAAGTTTCACATCAGATGGTTCTGGCCTTGTTAGTTTGACATTGTCTATGAAAGTGCAGGAGTGAAACTCCAAATTTAGATGAGACTAGAGCTCCCTTGATGTCCAATGGAAAGAGGCTTTGCTTATATCATTGGCCCTTATCTAAGTAATCATTCCTATAGAAAATAACAAGTGGATGTCCGAATAGTCAGAAACAAAATATTCCTTCCATATAATTCATTTCTCTTAAAAAAATATAAAATAATTAACATAAAATAAAATAAATAAATCCCATATAAGAAAATTTCAGGGGACATACATGGGCGCAAGCCATGTGAAGAGAGAGAGAGAGAGAGAGAGAGAGAGAGAGAGAGATATGTGAAATATTGTGAAATATGCAAAAAGAGCATATGCAAAAAGAGCATTGTTGTTTATCAATAGTTGCTACAATTCTTGTTGTCACAACTCTCATTGCTTCAACTTCTGTTGCTACAAATACTCTTGCTACATATCTTGTTGTTGCAACTCCTCTTGCCACAACTTCTATTTCTACAAATACTCTTGCTACATCTCCCATTGTTGCAACTCCTCTTGCCACAACTTCTATCACTACAACTATAGTTTCCACAACTCCAAATTCGATTGCTACAACTTTCATTCTTGCAACTACTTTTGCTACAAATTTAGGTGTGTTGCTACAAATCCAACAAAAATGCATGATTGGTGGGAACAATCAACAACTCGGTCTTTGTATGAGGTTAGAAGCCACCAAGGTAAGAAATGACAAGTGTGTTTTCCAAATTTTTGCATAATGAATAGGTCTCAAGTGGAAAGAGTACTTGTTTATTATTACATACTGCTACCATTCCCTTTCATCACACTCCCAAATGCATCACCACCCACCAGAGACCATTAAAACTGACACACCTTGAATCAAATTTGGAAAATACCCCCCAAAAACCATCAAAGCCACCATTTTCCTTTTGTAACAATGATAGTCGAATAAGGAGAGTTATAGGTACCATGGGAGGCTAACTTATCCATCATGAATCCATTGAAATAGTAATTTTGGAGGATTATGTCCATGTTTAAGCTATTTTAGTAGGAAGGATGGATGTAGTATGTGCATAGGTTGAAGGGATACAACGATGAAGTAGCACTAGAATTTTCCCTAAATTTCAAGGCCAATAGGTCTATGTATGTTGGCACAGTTGTGAAGATAAAAAATAATTTTTGGTAGAGGTAAGATGACTTCCACAAGAAGAGGAAAAATGGTATTGCAAACATACTTCTAGGCCCAAAATCTTCTAGCAATTCCTAGAACCTAGAGATCCTTTAATGAAAAAAGGAACATGGTTTGACCATTGGTCCTTTCCATGCCCATGGGGAGACACGGTCTTTCTCATAAAAAGCTATATCACATGGGAAGGGTGATATGGAACCATGTACCTCGAACAATTTCACCTTCTTTACCACCTAAAGCGTGACCACACTATTAATCAGTTGTATTTCTTGCTTAGAACTTTACAAAACTTGCAACCCACACAAAAAAGTTGAACGAGCCATGATATGTCATTAAACATAATGTTATTAACAAGTTACTTATGGAATGAGCCTTGAATAAAGTAGGAAGAATATAGGTAGAGGTTGCTGTAATTCCAATGGCTACAACTGCACTGCATGAACCCAAAGTTTATGCAACTCCACATGGAAGCGATGACACTACAATTACATAGGAAGGTTACATTGTGTAGAAATTCCCACCTGTAGATCACTTGATAATGCAATATACTAAAGAAAAATACTTGATCTACTTCTACAAAAAATTATGCGGAAGCTTAATCGAATTAAGAAAGATTAATTGAACACATATAACTGATAAAAAGAAATCAATCACACATGACACAAAAGAAATAACCAAGGGAAAGATTAAGCATAAAACCCCAACTTTGTATTATCATACAAGTGGAAATATTTTCCAAGTTACAAAAATAATCAGCTCAAAAGCTATCCTACTCTCTTGGCAATCAAACAATGAAGCTCACGGACTGAATAGACAAGTATATATCCTCCTCAAGTCCTCCAAGCCCCTATTTCTTTGCGCAATTTTTCTTGGGGTCTAGTGAAACCACATGTGTGAATTGGCCTCATCACACTCACTGAACAAGAAGAAGTAACAACACAATTCTCTTAGAAAAAATCCTTCTGCATGCAAGGAATATTCACCAAGGAATATCCTAGCAACTGATAGTACACTGTCCCTCCATCTGATCTCAACTGGGTCTCTATCTGAACTGACATGCATGAGTTATGTATGAGAGAATATTCAGTTATCTGAAGAGCATCAGTTATATGCAAGCATGCATTAACTAACTAAACTTTATTTTAAGCAAACTGTTTAAATCAATCTAACTGGACTTTGACTCAGATAACTAAGCCAACTAATTACATCTCAAATTAGAACTCATCCTTATCTCTTTAACTGATGGATAAATTCCTCAATTAATGGAGAAACTATTGCATGTCCTCACATAGACTTCATGTTTGATTTTTCACAACTAATTAGCTCATGGTGAATTAATTAATTTATTTTCAAACAACCGTTAAGTTGAAATTTGAATTTTACTTCCTATTATAGTTTAGGGACTAACTAAAATAGGAAGGTATCCCAGAATTCTATTTATAGAAAAGCTATTTTTAGCACTTTCACTTTTCATCCATTGTTGCTAAGTTCAACACTGGGTGAAACTGCTATTTATAGCAGTGCTATTTTTAGCATTTTCTATTTTTAGTATTTCTTGTTACTATCTTCAACACTCCCTCTCAACAAGAAAGGGATTATCAGTAACCCCAATCCTGTCTCTGTGGAACTCGGACTTGCATTTTCATAATGCCTTTGTCAAAATATCTACATCCTGTTCCTCAGTCGAAACATACAGAACAACATGATCCTCTTGACCACACAGTCTCGAAGATGGTGATACCATATTTCTATGTGCTTCGAACTGTCATGAAAAATTGGATTCTTAGAGAGTTTGATGCAACTCTAGTTATCATAGTAGATCACTGTAGGATCCATCCTTTGACCAAACAATCCCACTAGAATCTTCCGCATCCAAATGGCCTCACATGCAGCCTGACTAGCAGCCATGTATTCAGCCTCTGTTGAGCTAAGTGCAACTGATCTCTGTTTCCTGCTGTACCAGGAAACTGTAGTTGAACCAAGGTTGAAGATTCCTCCAGAAGTGCTCTTCCTATCTGATGGGCTCCCTACCCAATCTGCATCTGTGAAGCCCTGAAGCCTCACTCCCTCTATCCATTTGTACCATAATCCAAACTGAGATGTGCCTCTGAGGTATCTCAACACATGCTTCGTTGCCTTCCAAAACAGCTTGGTAGGCTGAACCATGGCTTGACTCAGTTGGTTTAACGCAAAACCTAAGTCAGGTCGTGTTTTCACCAGATACATAAGTGAACCCACTAGCTGCTGGTAAACAGTAGAAGCTAGTACCTCACCTGAAGTAGCATACTCCTTCCTCTAGTTCCCAGCAAGAGGAGTCTACATGGGCTTGCACTTCTCCATATGGGATCGCTTGAGGATCTCATTGGCATACTTGCCTTGAGATACAAAAGATTCTCCATCTCTCTGCCACACCTCCATGCCTAGAAAGTAGTGCATAAGACCCATGTCTTTCATCTCGAACTCTCTTGCAAGGTCCTCCTTGCAAGACTATATCAGCTAATCATCACCTATCAAAATCAGATCATCGACATAAAGTACAATGATCAATGGCTTACCTTCTACCATGATGTGGTAAAGGCTTGCATTTGCTTCACTCTTGGTGAAGCCCAACCCGGTGAAACATTTGTCGATCTTGGTGTACCAAGCACGGGGTGCTTGCTTTAGCCCATACAGATCCCTCTTGAGTCTGCACACATGCGACTCACTTTCGAAGGTTTCAAAACCTTATGGCTGCTTAATGTACACCTCCTCCTCAATCTTCCCATTGAGGAATGTTGTCTTCGCATCCATCTGGTGGATCTTCCACCCCATCTGAAGTGATAGTTCCAATATCGATTTAATCGAAGAGTACCTTTCTACAAGAGAAAAATTCTCATCGTAGTTAATCCCCTCGACCTGTGAGAAACCTCGGGCAACAAATCATGCCTTTGTGTTTCTCAACACTACCATCAACTGCCTGCTTTATCTTGTAAAGCCATTTGGAACTCACCATTGACTTGTCCTGAGGTCTTGGGACAACATCCCAAACACAGTTCCATATGATGGAGTCATACTCCTCCACCATTGCATCAATCCACACTGGTTGCTGCACTGCCTCCTCAAAAGAAGAAGGCTCATAATCTATACACTCCCCAACCAGGGCCATGTAACCAGTGTACTGCTCTGGTGACCTCCTCTGTCTGTGCTGAGAAGATGGCTGTTCCACATTCTCCTGCACATCCAACATCAGCCTGTCAGCTTCCCTTCGGCATTTCCGCCCATCTCCGGAAGTCTCAGCATGAGTGGATGTCTCCACTCCCGGATCCTCTGCATGCGGCTGCTCCGCATCAATCTGAGGCTCCTCCTCCTTAAAAACAAAAGGTCTTTCATCTGCATGCAACTTGAGCTCCCTCTCAAGTGACACTTGCATGGCTTTCTGCTCGTTGAACTTCAGATCCCTACGTACCACAGTCCTCTGAGTGGAAGGTAGGTACACCCGATAGTTGTGAGCTATATCTATGTACCACACAAGTATTCCCAACTTAGGTGTTGGGTCTAGCTTCTTCTTGGAATCTTTGGTCACATGACAGTAAACTGATGATCCAAAGATTCAGAAGTGACTTACATGGGGATGCTTCCCAGAATAGGCCTACATAGGTGTCTTCATCCCCAGTATATGGTGCGGGCTTCTGTTCTACAAGTATACTGCTGTATTGCATGCCTCAGCACACAAGTGCAGTGGTAGGCTTTGGTAATGCAGCATCGCTTGAGCTGCTCCCACAATCGATCTGTTCTTCCTTTCGGCTACCCCATTCTGCTGTGGGTTATGGGGTGCCGTCAATTCCCGTTTAATTCCTTCTGAAGCATAAAAGTCCTTAAACTGCTGAGAGACATACTCTCCACCATTGTCACTATGCAAGGCTTTTATTTTCTTTCCTGATTCTTTCTCTGCCAAGGCTTTAAACTCACAAAACCTCAAGAAGGTCTGATCCTGCTTTTGCATAAAGTAGATCCAACATCTACGAGAAAAATCATCAATAAAAATAACATAGTACCTTTGTTTAGCGGTGGAGGTTGTAGAGAATGGTCCACATACATTTGAGTGAACTCGCTCTTGGATTACTCCAGCTCTACTATCTTGATCCGGAAAGGAAGATTTCACATACTTACCCAAGGTACAACATTTGCATGTAGTCGTTTGCTCAAGTTTTCCCTTGGGTAATCTGGTAGAAATTTGCTGCATGATCTTCAGGGCTCCATGGTGCAAGTGGCCCAATCTCCTATGCCATAGCTTGCCAACATCTTGGCTCTGCACCTTCTCAGCTTTGGAACTCAAAGAAACAGAGTCATCTACCTCCATCTTGTAGAGATTCTTAACTCGAATCCCTATTCGCTTTGTCTGTCCAATGCTGATATGCCTCAGGAATACCTTTCCTTTGCTAAAGACTACATCATAGCCTTTATCTTCTAGCAAAGCAATGGGCACAAGATTCTTCTTCATACCTAGTACATACTTTACATTAGTCAAGGTGAGGGTAGCTCCATGCTCCCTCTAAAACACAATTGTACCTTCACCTGAGACACAATACTTTCCATCATCGCCCATCTCGATTCGCATCTGGAGATCCTTCTCCTCCAGGGTACTGAAGAGATTCTTGTCACCTGACATGTGGAAAGAGGCTCCACTATCCAGGTACCAAACACATCCCATCATGGATGAAACCATGCATGTGATAAGAGAGAAATCCAACTCAAACTGTGAGGTTAGTGCCTCACCATCAGATCCCTTTAAGGAACCCTTCTCGGATTTCTTCTGTGGACAATTAGTAGCATAATGGCCCACTTCATGACAATGAAAGCATCACACTTTCAATTTGTCAAACTTCTTCCCACCATGGGAAGAACCGGATTTGGATTGGGATGCCTTCCCTTTCCCCTTCCTTGCCTTACTTGCTAAGGCTAGATTTTCCTCATCATCTTGCTTCAATGAGGATCCATCTCTGGTGCTTCTTCTTATCTCCTCCTGCATCAGATCCGACCAAAGTATTTCCCAATATGGAAGTTTTTCTCTTCCATTAACCGAGTCCTGGTAGCTATGCCAGCTCTTAGGAAGACCGAGGAGTGCAAGACTCACCATGTCATCATCCGCTGTCGCGATCCCTACACTTCCAAGCTCATCCCTGCAGGTGGTGAGCTTGTTCAGATACGTAGAGATCGTGTCGCCCTTTTCACACTTGATTTTACGAAGCTTGTCTTTCAGTGCCAGCTTCCTCTGATCACTGCTATTCTAATATAGATCTTTTAATGTTTTCCACATTGAAAATGATGTCTCCTTCCCATGCAGACTCGAGACTATGTGATCTCGAACTCCCTCTAGAAGGATTCTCCTTGCTCTAGCCACACACTTCTTCCATTCCACCAATTGAGTAGCATTAGTCGGCTTGGGGACTTCTTGATCAATGAAGTCCTTTAGACCTTTATCCTCTAATACTGCTTCCGTGTGATCCTTCCAGGTTATATAATTTGAGTTGCCATCAAGGGCATACTCGAGTCTTAAACCATTGAATGCCATAGGTTAAATAGAGATGTGATAAGAACTCAATTTCTATATTCAAGAATCACAAACTTCAAACTTATCCCTTCTTGTATACTGTTATTCCTTGATCACCTTTGCTCTGGTACCATGTAGAAATTCCCACCTGTAGATCACCTGATAATGCAATATACTAAAGCAAAATACTTGATCTACTTCTACAAACAATTATGCGGAAGCTTAATCAAATTGAGCAAGATTAATTGAACACATATAACCGACAAGAAGAAATCAATCACACATAACACAGAAGAAATAACCAGGGGAAAGCCTAAGCATAAAACCCCAACTCTGTATTATCATGCAAGTGGAAATCTTATCCAAGTTACAAAAATAAACAGCTCAAAAGCTATCCTGCTCTCTCTGCAATCAAACAATGAAGCTCATGGAATGAATAGACAAGTATATATCCTCCTCAAGTCCTCCAAGCCCCTATTTCTTTGCGCAATTTTTCTTGGAGTCCAGTGAAGCCACATGTGTGAATTGGCCTCATCACACTCACTGAACAAGAAGAAGTAAAAACGCAATTCTCTTGGAACGAAATCCTTTTGTATGCAAGGAATATTCACCAAGGAATATCCTAGCAACTGATAGTACATTGACCCTCCATGTGATCTCAATTGGTTCTCTTTCTGAACTGACATGCATGAGTTATGTATGAGAGAATATTCAATTATCTAAAGAGCAGCAGTTATATGCAAGAATGCATTAACTAATTGAACTTACGTTAATTTAAACAAACTGTTTAAATCAATCTAACTGGACTTGACTTAGTTAACTGAGCCAACTAATTACATCTCAAATTAGAACCCATCCTTGTCTCTTTAATTGATGGATAAATTCCTCAATGAATGGAGAAACTGTTGCATGTCCTCACATAGACTTCATGTTTTATTTTTCACAACTAATTAACTCATGGTGAATTAATTAATTTATTTTCAAACAACTGTTAAGTTCAAATTCGAATTTTACTTCCTATTATAGTTTAGGTACTGACTAAAATAGGAAGGTATCCCGAAATGATATTTATAGAAAATCTATTTTTAGCACTTTCACTTTTTATCCAATTGTGGTTAAGTTCAACACTGGCTGAAACTTCTATTTATAGCAGTGCTATTTTTAGCATTTCTTGTTGCTATCTTCAACACATTGTAGTGACGCTCTTGGCCATAGAATACCCACCAATACCTAACAAAGGAGAAAGGTTCAACCTTTCAACTCCAAAAAATAATGCAACCTTGATATAGAGATAATAACCATTATTCCAACTACCAAAAGAGTGAGAAGATTTCGGGACCACCCTATGTTCTAAAGAAAATAAGAACCAGGTACACTCCTGCCACAACCCAAACCCTTACTACTACAGAAGAACCAACAAGGCTAGAATAAATTTTAGAGCAATACGAAGATACCACCCCTCTGATACACAAGAACCAACAAGGAAGGTGACTTAGGGTTTGAAAAATTGGGAACATATTACCTTGCTACTCCATAAGAACTATCAAATAACACTCTTGGAGAAGGAAGCGTTTCCCTATTTAAGGTTTATTCTAAATATGAGGATTCCACTCTTGCAGAAACATTTGTTTCTACTCCTTTGGAATCATCTATTACTACTCACATGGGCACATCTGTTGGAACTCCTATGGAGACTAGTGATGATGACCCTAAAGAAACAATTTATGCTATTTCCATGAATTTTAAATAGGTGTGATGTTTGCACTCTTTACATCTATATGCATCTCTCATTCAAAAAAATAAACTACTTAGAATGAAAATAAGGGAAATGTAAATCATGGCCAAATTGATGAGAAAAAAATCAAATGGGGAGGAATCCTTTATGGGATTTGAAAGTTTAGATTAAGCATCAATTCTCTTGCTTCCAAGGAATCTTTTAGAAAATAAAAGCAGAAAACTCTATATGGAGAAAAAGGAAATAAATATGTGGAATTGCAAACCACAAGTGCCATTATTGACAAAATCAATCAGACAAAAAATAGGACAAAGGAAGACAAAAGGATGCAAGAAAACAACTCTGGAAATTGGATAAGGCATAAGAGGACAAATGGAAACATTTGTTGGCTTCCTATTAAGAGGAGGTGATACCCCTCTAGGAGCACCAAAATTTTATTACAAAACTAAAGGACAAGTGGGCCTAAACAACAAAGTTTTATAAGATGATATGGGATGCAGAGGAAGAGGAAAGAAAGAAGGTGGACCAAATGGTGCGTAAAATTAAAAAACTAGAGATTTGAAATATTGAGTTGGGCATGTTGGTTGAGATAGTCCTCACATGCAAACCTCCCTCTCCTTGGTACAACATTTTTATACAAGAAAAATATCTTATGTTTTAGAAAAGTACACTCATGACTGGTAAAACTTTTGAGATCACCAATCCTCTTACCTTCTTTATAGCCTACTCAGAGTGAACTTATAAAAAAAAGAACCTTGTTTGTGATTTATATAAACTTGATGTCATGTTATTTCATGACAAAGTCAAGAACCCGAATTACTTTATGGTGCGCATTGAACTATGGGTTTTTGTTTTCTTTTTGACGAACTAATTTGAGTAGGTTGTAGCTCATAGGGTTGCAAAAAATAATTTTAACAACAATATATGGATAAGGGAAGAACATTCCATACCTTTATAGGTCATCTGAAATCATAAGAGATGGATTTAATCCCCCTTGAAGGTAGAAGCTTCATTAACGAATAAGCAAGAGGCCATTACACATTGCATGGATCAAATCAACATACTTGAAGAACCTATCGAGGAAGGATGCAAAGTAATATGGACCAGTTTAAATTTCCAACATCCCATGATATGGTTCTTAGAAAATTCCTAAAAGAAGGAATATAAGTTGTCTAAGAAAAAGTAAATTGCTTGTTGGAAATCCATATATGAAAGAGGAGGATTCCTCCTTCTAGATGAAGTAGGACATGCCAATTTCAACCTTAGAAACCTCCATGGGAACCCTGTTTTCTTTGACTTTGACTAATCATTAGTTTCATAGGGGACATGCAATAATTTTGGCTTCGAGAAGACGACAGGTGTTCAAATTGGCACATTTTCAACACTCACCCTTAACCTTATTGATGTCATTATTCCACTTTCCATTCCTTCCTTATGCATTTTTTATCCATTATTATCATATTTCTAGTCTAGGTATGAATACTTTCATTGTGAAAATTCCATCTTTCAGTCTAAAATTTTCAGATAGGAGAAAAACTCAGTGGCTACAACTCTTCCATATTTCTAAAACATTAACAACAACCCCACAAAAAGTGTTTCTAGCTGACAGATAGGTGTTGCAACTACTCAGACCGAGATAAGAAAGATTTGTGACTCTCCTCCAGGCCATTGCTACAACTCCTTTGTGTTGTTGCAAATTTGATGTGGCCACTTACAGAAGAGAATGTTGCAACTCTCCCATGACCAATGAATCTTCTGCAACTCGTTAATGCCACGTTATGCACGAAATCCCTAGAATTTGCATTTTGCAACTCCTGCAGATGCAAATCCATCATATTACACCATATCATCATTCAAAGTTCTGGTGTATGCTAAGCATGAATCTGTCATGATGGAAGACAATAGAGGAATGTGGGTGACTAATTAAGAAGGGTAACTTAGTTTCCAATGACGCCCAACTGATACAAGTCAACTTTTGTTTAATTCATACTAATTTATGAGAAAACTATTGTAAGAGGATGAGCCATCCAATTCTCTCAAGTTTGTCATCCAATATTTCACGTAGTTTAGATAATAAAGCCTTTTTTATAAATACTTATCTTCCTTCATATCCCGGGGAAGAGAAAAAATGGAGGAAATGTATTGTTAAACAATTATGTAATCTCTCAATTCTTTGTGATAGAAAATATCTTTTACTCCAATTGCTTAATGTTAATTTCATGATCGTGTGATTGCATATTTCACAATACCTCATAAAATGATGGAGCCCCCCTTACTTAGCTTAATATTGTTAGGTATATTTAACATGTAGTTATTATTTATAGTTCTTTTAATTTACAATTATTTCCTATCATTGAAATTCTATTGATTTTCTCCTATTGAAACTTCATTAGTTTTCCTTTGTTGAAATCCCAATATTTTTGCATGATGTAGTCATGTTACTTGTTGTTGCAAATACAGGTTACTTAAATCAAGCATTAATTCCATATTCAATGATTGACTAATAGATTTGCATGTTTTTGGGAATTTTGGCTATCTCTGCAACTCACCTGTAGCTTACTTTTACTCCACTTTTCAGTAGCAATTTACAATTGAGAATTGTGTGATGTTTTTAAATTGTTTTTGGGTTATTCAATTGTCATTCATTGAATCATAGGAACATTCCATTGCATATTTGTTACATCAAACCAATAATATCATAATACTTGAACAAGTCACTTCTAGCAGTTGTTATGTTTACTTTTATGCAAGTGTGTTTACTTTCATGAATTGTAATTTACTTTTTTGCAAGAGTGATTTATTTACTGCAAAGTGTGGTGTGTTTAATAATATCATCTACCTATGAAAGAATATTTATCTTGTACGGTGACATCTCTCAAACTACTGCAACTTAGGGACACAATATATTGCATTAGCATATATTGTGCACGGTAATCAATAAGTTTGAAATGAACCTTAGATTGACAATTTAAATGAATTACTAATCAATTGCTTACTACGATAATTAGAAGTATTTCCAAAATATAACTAATCAATTTCTCATCCATTATATTTCCAAAATACTTTTCTTGAAATATATCAAAGTCAACCAGATTTTCTGGAACATTTTTCTATGATAGAAATAATAAGATCTTGCACATTTGATGCAAAATGTAAGAAAGAGAAATGGAAACATAGTGATGTCCATGCCATTATTTGAGTTTGGCCATGATTTTATTCTATTATTGGTGAGATTCCAAAAGATCTTGAGACATTTTTCTTGATTGAGTTTCTTCTGTACAAACCATTTCATAACATTTCATTAGATATAGGCCTTTCAAGTGAAACAATGATTGAGAATTATGGAGGAATTTTAGATATCGACTATGGCATGTTGATCGAGTACCTTTTCATCTAAAAATTTAGAAGAATACGATGAATTTATCATATAAGAAACCAATGTTGAATAAGATTTTGAAGAGTGGTAGATTTTGTCTTGAATAATTCCTCCAAATAAGATCAATTTTTTTGACCTTCACAGTCTTGGTCAAAGGGACTTT
The DNA here is from genome assembly GCA_000404065.3 of Pinus taeda. Lineage (NCBI taxonomy): Eukaryota > Viridiplantae > Streptophyta > Pinopsida > Pinales > Pinaceae > Pinus > Pinus taeda. Next base: position 24,298 of record APFE030463664.1, on the reverse strand, counting down.
GATATAGATCTTAGATGTTGTTGTCGAATAGGTTATTTATTTTATAAGAAATTCTCAATCTAAAGGTGTTGTTATTGACAACTAAATTGGGAACACATTTGTGTCACCATCTCCCTTGTTAGAAAAAAATAACTTTCTTTTGAGTTCATTTGACATCATTTAGTTGAATATGAAATTGATGATCCTCTTAAAATGATTATTCAAGAAACAAATGGCACTAGAAATTTTTTTCTCATTGATTGTGTTTATTATGCTCTTTCTACTTCAATAGATAATGGTATTAGTCTATTGCTATCACTTACTCAAACTAGTATAATTACTTTTAATATACATGCAAAAATAATAAACTTTGCTATGAAGCTTCCTATTAAAGATATGTAACTCTGGAAATATTTCAATAAGGAATGAGGCATATTTAATATATATTGATTGACGAAATGAGATTTATAGGTCCAAGGTTATTTCTACAAATATATTCTTGTTTATGAGAATCATTCCTAGATAAGAAATCTACTCCTTTTCGTGGTATATCCATCGTTCTTTTTGGTAACATCGGTCAATTGTTTCTAATCAAATATAAAACTTGTATGGAGGTAAAATAACAGGGAAGTTCTTGTGGAGAAATCCACGTTGTCACTTTGGATACAATTTTCCGCCTGTAAGGAAATTATCTAAAACAATCCACTATTCATAACATTTACACTAACACGAGGAACACATAACCCTTTTTTGATGATTAGGATCTTCTCCTATCACATATTGACATGATATTTTCTCCTATGAAAACGAGTTATTTTTTCAACAATTCACTTGTTACCAACAAATAATTTGGTCACTCTGAATAATAAGTAGATATTAAAATCATTGAATTCCCCAGTTGCAAGATATGTTACAAAGAATATTAAATAAATAGAAATTGTTGGAATTGATGATGACCATTTGGAACATGAAGTCTTCTGACACAACACAAAATGTTTGGGTCCCATGAAATTCAAGTCCCAAAATGTATCTCAGGCTACGATCCTCAAATCTTGCGTAGTAGGGGTGAGACCTTATTGATCCAGACTTAAACAGGAACGCAACAAATTACAAAGATAATCATAAACACATATATGCAACGGAAATAATACTTCATTTCATTAATGTAGAATACTGAAATATGCTTACAAACAGTAATAGAAATGAACCAGCTAGGGCGATGGTATCTTATCTCTGAGAAGAGATGTGGTGGCTACATGCCTCTGACCTGTGTTACAATGAGGCTCAAAGGCCTATTTATTATTAAGAAACAATGGAAAACCCTTAACATTCCAAAACCTAGCCCTAGAAGATGAAACGCCAAACTTTGGGCACTGTTTGGGTAAATAGGTACATCAACTTCCCGAGGTCGTAACTTTGGCATACGATCTTCGTTTGATGCGTACAATAGCTCGTTAGAAAGATCTATCCGAGCACTACCACTTTGGGAAGGGAAGATTGGTCCATGGATAGATGTTACTCCCAGTTTCCCAAAAAACGTCATTTAGGGCCTCAAAACGGCGCCGGAAGTTCAGGACCCGAAAAACTGCTAAAAATAGTAAGTTGTGCTACAATTAAGGAAATTGAAAATGCTGAGAGAAACAATGGTGAGGGTCCAAGTGGACTTGGCAGGTGGCCACCAATGTCCACTTGGATCATTCCTCCCCCCTTAGGAAGCAATAGTCTCCATTGCGTTGAGTTCCTCCATGAGATGAGGAAACTTTTGCTGAACTTGGTCCCTGATGAGCCACTTCCCATGGTGAAGGAGTTGGCCTGCTTTGACAACTCAATACAGTTGGATATTCTGTTGGTGAGTGTTCTTGATCTGTGTGTCCATGATCCAATCAGTTGCAGCTTGTTCCATGCAATCTGGATTTAATTCTGTGGGTGTGAGCTGTTCTACAATGTCGGATGTGTCTAGCAATGGTGGAAAGTATGGTTGAAGGCGGTCCACATTGAACACTGGGTGCAGGCCAAGGAATGGGGGAATGCTAAGCTCAAATGCATTATCTCCCACAGCCTTAGTAATGGTGTAAGGACCATAGCGAATTGGTCTCAGTTTCCGATAGGCTCCAGTAAGGCGTTCCTTTTGCAAATGCAACCAGACTTTGTTGCCCACCTGAAACTTGTGTGGCACCTGATGTTGATCATGTCGCTGCTTGTACTTGGCCTTTGATTTCTCCAAAATGTCATGGACCTGCTGGCGAATATGTTGGATGTGCTCAATTAAGCTGTTTGCCTTGTCTATTTCGGACTGGACATAAGCCGAATCTGTGTGAGTAGCTGCAAGTGGCATGGCCACATCAATGGGGCATAGTGGCTGGAATCCCAAGCCCACCTGAAAAGGGTTGTGGGCAGTCGAGCTGTGAAGAGCTCGGTTGTAGCTGTGCTAAACATAGGGGAGGCTCTCGTCCCATGTGCGTGGATGCTTTAAGTTGTACATGCCTAGAATGTGTACAATCATCCTATTGACAACCTCTGTCTGGCCATCAATTTGAGGATGGAAGGTTGTGGACTTAGTGAGTTTGGTGTCTAGCATTGACCAGAGACTGGACCAAAATGTACTGAGGAACCGACTGTCCCAATCTAAGATGATAGACTGTGGGATCCCAAAGTGCACCCACACTCATTCAAAGAAGAGTTTAACAGCAGCTTCTACTGTGATATTCTTCTTGCAGGCCGCCATAATGGCCATCTTCGAGAACCTGTCGACGACCACAAAAACGCAGTCATTTCCATGCTTAGTGGAAGGAAGGCTATAGTGGCCAATCTAGGGTACTAGATTGGACTAGATTTATTATCGACCTGGGTAAGTAAACTTCGAGGCATGTGCCTAAAATCTATAGACATAAAGGATTCCTAACTAAGTGTTTGTGGTGATAGGTGACAGTACTTCTTTACAGAAGGTTGAGGTATGTTTCCTCTCACTTTAACACTCAGATTACCTAGATTATCTAACTGTCTCAGAGATACAAAGTACAGCTAGACTGAGATTTGAATCCCCTTACAAGGATGTTGTGCACAAAACTCTGTCTAGTTAATACTGAAGCACTCATAAAGAAATAAAAAACACATCGAACTTTAAATACATAAACAAACAGAGTTTATGGAAATGCCTTAAAACATAACACTGGACCAAATCTCTTACAAGACCTGATTCAATGATCTAACGATGATATCTTTAAGCAAGCACCATAGATTCCATTTGTGAGAAATCATAATCAAATTGACAAAATCATTAGCGTGGAAATAACATCAACAATATGTGTTCTGTGTAAATTCAAGAGCTATGAAGATGACATTAAACGACATACATTCAAAAGCAATGTAAATGCATTCTATGTAAATTCAAAAGCTATGAAAATGACATTAAACGACATAAATTCAAAAGCAATGGAAATGCGTTCTATGTAAATTCAAAAGCAATGAAAATGAAAGGCACAATATACCAATCCATGCAGGGCCCGTCCACGTTTCAATGGTACACTGGAATGAGCTCAATCAATCGACAATATTAACGCATAGACAATGCTGGAGTGAAATTGTAATTGTATTCAAACACTAAGAGTTGCAATCACATATATGAATTCGGTTCTTTAAAACAATACATAGAGGTAACATAACATGTCCCGAAAACAAAAATGATACAGAGTTTTTATCTGCCTTCCTATCTTGAGTCGAATGCACATTCATTGAAGCCACTGTTCCTGCTTTTACAGTGGAATGATTTGTGGTCATTCTAAGATGAACCAGTTTCCCAAAAAGACAAAACAAAGTCGGTTTAGAAACCATGGCTTTTACTGCCTTTGTAACCAAAAGGCTAGGTTTTGACCTAGCGTTGACCGCATAAGTAGGAGCTTTTGATCTGCTGTAAAATCAATTTTTCTTCATGCTTGTACATTCAGGAGCTCGTCCTTATCCACTGCTTTGGCTTGCCTGTCATGCCATGTGTCAGATGATAAACCATTTACAGGATGTGATATCTTCTTGAGACCTTTTTGTTAAAAATTCCTAATTTCTAACATAAAAATTCATAAAGTAACCTTAATGCAAAGTAACAACTATAACGCTATTAACTAATCAATTTCAATGGATGTAAAGGGGTCTATGGAGGGAAAAGATAGGCAATTGATGATGTTTTTAGAAGAAAAAGAGGGTAATGGAATGGTACCAACATCTCCCCCAAGCTTAATGTCTTAGCATGTCCTCATGCTAAGCTTGATGTGCTGCCTCTATACTCTGTCCCTGCCTGAACCTCTGCTGCCTTCAACAATGCATCTATGTTCTTTTTAGCCTGGGCTTCCTTCTGGGTGTGGAGCTCATGCTTCAAACTCTTGTATTTCTTCTTGATGGCTTTCTTCTGGGTATACCACTTGGTTGCCCAGTTACAAATGTCAACTTGTTCAGTCTTGAGCTCTTTAATTTGCTCCTTGAGCTTTTCATTCTTCTGCTGGGTTTTCTTACTCTGAATTTTTAACATCTCATTCTCCTTTTTAATAACTTTTTCCAGCATGTTGGCTTCCATCAGTTCTTCTTTTAATTTTTCAATTTTCTTCTCCAGCTGCCTTTGTTTCTTAACTGCATGTGGTGACTCCTTTCCTTGCCTATTATTGCTCTCAACCTCCACTTCAGCTTCTTGTCCATGCTGTGAGTGAGCACTACTTTCGATATCCATTGGTGCATGTGCATTGGATTCAGGTTGATATTCTTGTGACTGGGTCTTTTGTGCTCTCCTGGATCTCCTTGTATAGGTTGTGAAAATTTTGTCTTGCTCCCTTTTCTGGGCAGCTTCCTGTCTCATTTTCCTCGTCCTCACATTGCTACTGGGTGGAGGGACATCGTTTGATTTATGCATAGGAATCTCTTCATCAATGTCAAGCATGTATCCTGAGTATTCCTGTTGCTCTTGCTCTTCTTCGCTATCCTTGATTTGATTGGAAACTAGGAACTCCTTCCATGTCTTGCCCCTTCTATGTACTTCAAATTCAACAAGAATCTTAATTAACCCGAAATGATAGAGAATCTAGTCCTCATTACCTTTCTTCTTTTGAATAGTCTTCGACATCTTGGTCAAGCTTTGCAAGAGGAAATATGGTAAACTCATAGTGCACTTCCCCTTTAAATGTAGCAGGAGTTTAATATGGTACAAATAAACTATACTATATCAACCCTTGCATGTAACAAACTTTTGGATGATATACACCATCTCGTCCCATGGATGTATCACCCAGCTCCTTGGGAGCCCCTTCTTCCAGTTAACTGATGAAACCCTCGACCTGGACATGAACTGGGTCCATGACTTCTCTTTAAACTGTTTAGTCTTGAAGTACTTCTCTCCTTCTGGGCTGATCCCTAAGGATTGTGATATAGTGTCTTCTGAGACTCTAAATGAGAAATTACCTATCAGTGCCTTCTCCCCATTGAATGTAAAGGCAAATTGTTTAGTCACTTCCTCGTTGCTTCCATTAAACTTTTCCAAGAAGAGTAGCCACTGTTTCTCTCTTAAAATTTCAATGTAGTCATCGTGGTACTGAGAGCTATCAAATGTGTTTGGTTCTACTCTATTAGTCATTTTACAGAAAATTCTTTCTCTAACCCTCTTCGTTTATGCTTATTAATCGAGCAAAGGTATTTTAGTTTGTTACCTTTGCTTTTCACTCCACACACTGACCTGGTGGCATCCTCTGTTCTTCACAATCAGCTCCTTCAGTGGCTTGAGTAGTGACCAGATGACTGGCCTTGAATTGTGGCGGAGATTGAATTTTTGTAAGCCCAAACACTGTGCTTTGCTCTCGTAGCACTTGGCGTTCTCGGCTTCCATTCTTTTTTTGAAAATCACAACACTGAATTTCTATTATGGAACATACTTCTACAACTGAGAATGAAATAGGATTTAACAACCGACTCGACCCAATTCAATGTAATGATAACAGAGCATATTCATAGTTTAATGACAGGGGAGTAGCTGTACTGGGTTGTGCGAATACCATCATGAGAATGCCGCGAGCATGTATGAAGTACTGGAGCTGTAAATAACAGATAGTCGCTTTGCATGAGTCGACTTGGTCGAACGATCATGTCATAAGTTGGTCGATTCAAATCAATGCATGAAACCATATAACATTTGGCTTCCCGAGAGTTTACTACCTATCCTTTGTTCATTAGTTCTTGGTCGACTAAGGAGATGTTGGATCGAGAGTAGTTTTGATGGCTAATAGGGAGTGAATAGCAAGGCTGGGAGGGTGGTGGGATAGCGAATTAGAAAGCGTAGGAAAATATGGGGATAGGCTAGAGCGTTGAAACATGGTAGGGATTAAAAATATGATGAAGTGGTGGATATGTGGGGATTTTTTTTTTGAAATTGATTATAAGCAATTACAGTCATTACATTTAACACTAAAGTAATCTAAGAATTTAAATGTTAAAAATAAAAATGATAACAACACTTTACACTTTTATTGATTGATCAAGAGTTGAGTTGGCATGCATAGATAGGATTTCTTGTTCAGATGTGATGAATCTTTTTTGTCCATAACAGGTCCCTCTGAGATAAATTTAGATGCAACAGGTCCCTCTGAGATCTGGATAATGTTTGCACAGCCTCTTCGAAATCTGGAAAAAACTATATGTGTGCAGCTTCTTTGATCTTTGATGTTTGATGGAGGCTTGGTGACAAGCAACCTTTGGATCTTTGCTGAACTTTGTTGAAGCTTTTGTTGAAGTGGCTTGGGATAGCAGTCTCTAACAGGTCCCTTTATGTTTGTTAAATAGGTCCCTCTATTGTTGGTGCTGGTGTCATGGTCTTCTGAACATGTCCCACTGCTTAAAACAAAGACACAAACAACTTCTTTATTGAAATACTGAAGTGCTAAAACAAACTTCTTGAGAATTTACAATGAAG
>APFE030463664.1:0-10888 GCA_000404065.3 Pinus taeda | reverse complement strand
AACTTGGGTGAAGAAATAAAAGAGGTTGTTTTGGTTGAAAAGGTTCTAAGATCTTTGTCCTCTAAGTTTGAATCAAAATTTTCTACAATAGAAGAAAAATAGAATCTACAGAGCATTACCATGTCGCAGCTACACGAAATTCTAATCGCTTATGAAATGAGGAAAGGGGGACCATCAGATAGAAGAGAAGCCGCATTCAAGGCCTCAGGAAAAGGAGATTCCTATGACTCAAGACATATGTCAGAAGAAGAGGAAGAATCATTTTTTGTCAAAAACCTTCAACAGGGTGCTGGAAGATTCATAGGTAAGTTACCGTTCAAATGTTTTTCTTATGGAAGAGTCGGTCACTATGTTGCCAAGTGTCCTCATAAAGATAATCTTGACAAAGGTAAGGAACCAGTTAGATGGAACAGAAAACAGAATGTAAATAAGAAAAGCTATTACACTCATGAAGACAGTGATGGACTTTCAAATAGTGATGAAGATGAACGAGGTAATAATTATAGACTTTTAATGGCTTTTGAAGATGATGATTTTATAGATGCTATAGATAAATAAGGTCTTTATGAAGAGATTTCTAAACTCAAAATTTGTTTAGAAGAGAAAAATATGATTATTGATACTTTGCAATTTCAACTCGCTGAAAGGGAAAAACATCATGAAAAGTTAGAATGTGAAATTGTGGGACTTAGAAAAGAGGTTGAGAAAGAAAAAGCTCTTAATCTTAGATTTGTTAAAGGATCTGAAACTCTAGATGAGATTATCAATGTGTAGCGTTCTCCTCTAATCAAGATAGGTCTGGGATATAATGAAGAAACATCTCAAGTGCAGAAACCATCCACCTCCAAAATTTATCTTGATGCAGCAAGGAGTGAGCAAAGGCCCAATGGAGATCATCAGGTAAATCAGGTACAATTTACCTCAAGAATGAACAAAGACTACTCGGTAAATCGGGGGAAATTCACCTTAAGGATGAACAGAAGCTGCAACCAGCCACAAGTAAAACCTTCTCAATTTGCCTCAAGAATGGATGACAATAGAAACTACAATCGTTTGGTTGGTAGATTTGATAATCACAGGAGTTTATTCAATGGACAATGCTTCTTGTGTCATAACTTTGGTCATAAAGCAGCTCAATGTGTTGCCTATAAGACAATCATGACTAGAGAAGCTCAAAAACAAACAAGTATGACTGGGATCATGAAAAGAACCTACAATAACTTTTCTGCTCTTGAAAATGAAATAGAATGTTCTATTTGTAACAACTTCAGTCATGAAGATTCTAAATGCAGGAGCAAGTTTTGGTAGACAACTCAGAAGGAACAAACCTCAAGTGCCAAAACATGGAGAATGAAAGAACCACAACCAGAAAGATGTGGTATAGCCTTATATGCGGAAGGGAAAGAAAATCAATGGTACATCGACAGTGGATGTTCGAAACATATGACGGGTGATAAGGAAAAACTTCAGTCATATAGTGCCTTAGAGAAAGAGAAGAAGGTCTCATTTGGAAATGACAACCCTGCGCTCATAAAAGGTAAAGGTTCTGTTCAGTTGAAATAAAAGGTCAAAGCTGGAAATGTGATGTATGTTGATGGCTTAAAACATAATCTATTGGTGTCAGTCAAATGTGCGATCAAGGAACTGAGGTAATATTTCGATCAAATGGATGTAGTGTCCGTGATCTTGATACAGGAAAAACAGTGATCAAAGGCATAAGAACTCCAAATAATTTATACATATTCAAAGAAGAACAACATGAATGCTATCTAAGCAAGAATGATGAACACTGGCTATGGCACCGGAGATTGGGCCCTAAGCTTCTCACAAATAAAGAAAGCAGCAAATACCAGGCAGTTCGTGGTCTTCCAGACATCAAAATTCCAGACAATACAATATGCAAGTCATGTCAGTTTGGTAAGCAAACCAGAACTAACTTCCCTGAGAAGGAAGGATCAGATAGGAGGCCACTTGAGCTTGTCCATACTGATGTATGTGGTTCGTCTAAGAAAAGGTCACCTTGGGGAGAATAATACTTTATATTATTCATTGACGACTATTCAAAGATGGTTTGGATAGGAATCATGAAGCACAAAGATGAAGCCTTAGAAAAATTCAAATCCTTCAAAGCTTTGGTTGAGAATGAATCAGATCACAGAATCAAATGCCTCAGGTCTGATCAAGGAGGATAATTTACCTCGAATGAATTTTTCAATTTTTGTGAAGAACATGGAATAAGAAGAGAATTCTCTATAGCCAGGACTCCTTAGCAAAATGGAGTAGTGGAAAGGATGAACAGAACGGTTCAACAAATGTCTCGTGCAATGCTTGATGAGTCTGGAACTCCCGTAACTTTATGGGGTGAAGCTACATTTGCTGCAGTTGTTATTCTCAACAAAACAAACGTCCGGGTGAACAGCACTCAAACCCCTCATGAGCTCTGGTATGGTGAGACTCCTTCGACAAAATATTTCAAAATTTTTGGAAGCAAATTCTATATCAAAAATATTGATGAACATCTTGCCAACTTTGAACGTAGAGCAGATGAAGGCATTCTCGTTGGTTGCTCTCCCCACAACAAAGCTTACAAGTGTTATAATAAAAGGCTTGGAAAAATTGTCGAAAGTATTGATGTAGTGGTTGATAAAGAAGAAAACACTCTTAGGTAGGTAAGATCTGAATATTTCGAAGATGATGAGGACTATCCATCAACATCAAATCAGATTCGTGATGAAGAAGAAACCTATGAGGAAGAAACCCATGAGGAGCCTGAAGAACAAATAAGGATAGAAGAAAAGATCCATCCAGGTACGTTTAGAAGAACCATCCAGAATTTCAAATTTTGGGGCAAAAAGGGGCAGGAATACAAACGAGAAGAACAATTGTAGAAACTTCAAGCTATTTGGCATTACTCTCCTCCACTGAACCACGAAATGTAAGAGACACATTCAAAGATGAATGCTAGTTCAAGGAAATGGATGAAGAACTTGAGCAAATTGAAAAGAATAACACTTGGGAATTGGTTCCTAGACCAAAAGATAAGAATGTCATAGGGACAAAATGGATATTCAAAAACAAGTTGAATGAAAATGGGGAAGTTATTAGAAACAAAGCCAGACTTGTTTGTAAAGGATATGCTCAACAAGAAGGAATCGACTTTGAAGAAATATTTGCTCCCGTTGCTAGACTTGAGGCCTTCTGAATGTTCCTTGCTCTCTCTAGCTTTCAGAAGTTCAAAGTATTTCAAATGGACGTGAAATCAGCTTTTCTGAATGGAGACTTAGAAGAAGAAGTTTATATGGAGCAACTAGATGGATTCATCCTTGGAAATGATCCAAAACTTGTATACAAACTTAAGAAGGCTCTCTATGGTCTTAAACAAGCTCCAAGGGCTTGGTATTATCGTTTGGACAAATATCTTCATCAACAAGGTTTCTCAAAAGGATCAGCATATAGCAATATTTATATAAAAATTGAAAATAACAAATTGCTAATACTTGTTGTGTATGTTGATGATATCATCTTTAGCAGCAATGAAGAAGCCATGAGTCAGAACTTTGCCTTGGTAATGCAGAAAGAATTCGAAATGTCCTTGCTTGGAGAACTGACATATTTTCTTGGATTATAGATCCAACAAAATGAAGGCGGTATCTTTTTATCTCAAACCAAGTACCTCAAGCAGATTTTGAAGAAGTATGGCATGGAAGATTCGAAACCTATATGTACCCGTATGGTTACACCATGCAGCCTCAGTGAAAATGATGAATTAGCAGCAGTGCATCAACCAACCTATAGATCCATGATTGGAAGTCTGCTCTATTTAAGAGGTACCTGACCAGACATCATGCATGCAGTAGGAATGGTTGGAAGATTTCAGGCAAATCCTAAGGAAACTCATCTTCAAGCAATAAAGAGAATTTTCAAGTATCTTCAAGGAACTCAAAACTATGTCATATGGTATCCTAGAGATGCGGATCTCACTCTTCATGCTTATACAGATGCAAATTGGGCTGCAAGCGTGGGTGACAGAAAACGCACTAGTGGCGGTGCATTCTTTATGGGTTCCAGATTAGTACCTTGGTTCAGCAAGAAATAGAGTTCTTTTGCATTATCTACAGCTGAAGCAGAATATGTGGCTGCTGCATCTTGTTGCACCCAAATCCTTTGGATGATGCAAACCTTGCAGGATTATCAAATCACTTGTACTCCACCTATCTCCATCTTATGTGATAATACAAGTGCAATCAACATTTCAAAGAATCCAGTCATGCATTCAAAGACCAAGCACATACCTATCAAATATCATTTTCTTCGGGAACAAGTGCTGGAACAAAAAGTCAAGTTGGAGTATGTTCCCTCTAAGGAAAAAGTTACTGATATACTCGCCAAACCACTACCCAGAGAAACATTTGAATACCTCATAAAGAAGCTCGGAGTAGTTGATGCTTCATCCCGCTGTTGAAACTTGTCTGGTTCAGAGAAAAGTTGTTGTACGCGAGTTGGATGAGGAGGATCCGCGTACATATGCCGGTTTATGCAAATACATTCGCGTATATGGAGGTTTGAAGGATATCAGTAGGGACAGACTCTGGTTGAAGATAGTCTGATATGGGTCTGATAGAGACCATCTGGCATAGGTTCAGGGGGAGTAGATAATCTTCTAATGATGAATTGTTAGCACTACCTTACAAGCTTTTGGTTCAAATTCATAGTTGTTGTTGGTTTCAGGAGGAACACATGCAGAGGAAGAACAGAAAGAGAACATGGTTGCTGATCTGAATAATGATTGACAGATGTTGCTGATAGTAGTTATTGATGACTTTCATAGTCTTGCTCTAGATATTTCGTCTCTATGTCATGTATATCTTCTTTTTATCAAGGTCATGTAACGGTCTATTTTGGTTTCCCCACTATGCCAGGGATGAATGATGTCATGTAATTGGTTTTCATATGTAAATTTCTGATGTATCCCCACTTGGTTGGATGGATGATCCCCACTTGGTTGGGTGATGGATGTATGTATAGAGTCTTTTGGTGATAGGAAGGTCATTTATGATGTGTAAGTCATGGTTCTTTTTAAAGAACATATTTTTGCAGATCTTGCTTACAATCAGGGGGAGCATGTTCAGCACAGTAGAGTATAGATTTCAGCATGTACTAAGGGGGAGCACAACCCTTTGCTCTTGATGACAAAGGGAGAGGATGACTTTGAGGATATTGGTGTTGCCATCAAGTCCAAAGGGGGAGATTGTTGGAATTATTGCACAGGTTTGGTGGCATGGCACAGGTGTTGTCCTTGATGGCAACTCACTCTGATGACATATCACATTTCAGGGTCTCAGAATGAAGGAAATCATATATATGCAGGTTCACCTTAACGAAGCTGCGTATACACGCGGGTGATACGTTCCAAAGTCGCGTATGCGTATACACACACTTTCATGCAAGGGAAAGCGCGTACATGTGGGAGAACTTATTTTTTGTCCATGGTATTTTGTCCTTGTTATTTGAACCTATGGTTTTGGACCTTGGTATCTCGTCTAATGTGTTGATCCCAAGTATTGGATCCTTGGTATTGATTTGTTATGGTTTTGGGCCGTGGTATTGTGAAAGGCAAGACTATAAAAGAGGAAGAAGATCATTGGGCAAAGATCATCCGAATTATTGAATATCTGAGATCATGCTAGATCTCGAATACTGGTGATTGGGTTATGGTGTAGATCTGGATCTGGATGAAGGAGGAACCTGACTGCAAGAAAAAGGATAAGTTCTCGTGATGGGTCAAAATCTTAAGGCTTGAATAGTGGCATCTCTATATGATTTTGATCTATGATATAGGGCGCATGCTTGATCTATAAATCTGATAATCTGGGTTAACTAATGTATGAATGATTGAAAGAGTGAATTATCCTTTATAGATCTATATACAGGTTCAATAAAACTAAGGCGCGTATACACGCAGTTTCTACAAGTGAAAGAAGCGTATATGTTGGTTGGTCTCAACGCAGAAGCGTATACACACAGTTTCTGCAAGTGAAAGAAGTGTATACATAGGTTTTTATCAATGAAGAAGCGTATACACGCAATTTCTGCAAGTGAAAGAAGCGTATACGCAGGTTGGTCTCGACGCAGAAGCGTATGCACATAGGTTTCTGAATAGTGAAGTAGCGTACGTCTCTTGAATTTTGTTTTAACTGCTTCTGCTGTTTAGCTATAGTGTTCTGGGTTCATAATTGGTGTGTGATTACTGTTACAGTGTTCTGGGTACAGCAATCGGAGAAGTGTTTATTTGATTCAGTACTAATTGGTGAAAAAGAGATTGTTTGATGATTGGATCTAGTCTAAAAATTTATGAAATGTGGTCCCTGGAAGAAAAGAGAGGGTTGTAGCTCTCTGCAGGTTATAGCCTGTGTACTGGTAAAGTACTGCACCAGTACATAATCATTGTAAAATGAAGTTTCTAATTGAAAAGATAGAGACATATTGCAGCAGGTGGTTTTCACTCACATTGGGTTTCCACCTTATATCTTGTGTTCTTGTGTGTGATTGTCTTCTGCTCTATTTTACTATTCCTGGTTACTATTTATATGATTCTGATGTACAGATTAATGTTCAACATTTGTAGAATATATTAAATTATAAGTCTGCATGGTATACGCGGGTTTCCTTATCTGTAGTTGCGTATATACGCGGTTTTCTCTAACTGAAGTAGCGTATATGTTCTGGGTTTGAAAAGAAAATAATTGACCAGATAATACTGATTCACCCCCCCTCTCAGTATTATTTCCAACATTGACTCCTCTACAGACCGACTTTCTCTTAAAAACAATAAAACATACTTCTTGTTGGAACTGATCAATTTCTTGGCTTGGTTGGAACTTGCCTATGAATTGTTCAATTTGCCTTTTTTTGCATTGACGATGAACAATTTTCCGTCCTTAATGAACCAGTATTGGTTAGCTCTCCTCATGAATATTATGTCACGCATGTAGATGTATGGACTCCCAAACATGACTCCACATACATCAAGGGGAACCACATCTAGATCTATTTCATCAATGATAGCAAATCTAACTTTTCATTGTTTTGTTACCTTCAAATCTGCATCCTTATGTACCCATCGTAGTGGATACAAGTTTGGATGATCATGAAATTCCAGCCCCAACTTCTTGACCAGATCTATTGCAATGAGATTTGTCTGCAATCTTGAGTCAAACAGAGCATTAATCTTTGTCTTCTTGACCTCTATCTTTACATGGAAGAGTTTGGTCATTTCTTACTCTTCTTGTTGCTAAAGGCTACTCAGATTCACCTCCTTCTGCACTGATGTACAGACTATCTTCTCATCCTTGTCTAAGTTGCTTTCAACTTGGTTGCTCGAATCAGTGCCCATGAGATTCTTCTTCTTATTATCTTTCTTCTTGTTCTTTGGATTTAGCTCTGGATGCAACTTCCAACACTTCTCCTCTGTATGGCCATCAATGTTGCAGGGGTTGCTAAGATCTTTGCACTGTTGTGTTGTGGTTGTCATCATTTTATCTCTTCCTCCTTTTTTCTTCTTCTTCCTATCCTTAGAAGCATCTTGTTGCTCCTTTTTCTTCAATCCACTTGATTGCGCTTTTTTCAGGCCTATGTTCTCTAGGTATTGTGCCCGTACACAAGCCTCATCCACCATTTTGGGCTTGAACAATATCACTTTCTCACACAGATGGCGGTGCAGACCCCCCAAATACCTAAGGAGTACATCTGGGTTCTTTGGAGAGATACCCAACATTATAGCCATCTTTTTGAATTTTGAGGTGTACTCATGCATGCTTTGGTCCGACCTTTGCCTGAAGTAATGTCAATGGATCCACTGGTCTTCCACGTACCCAATGGGATAAAACTGTGACTTAATGAGGCCCACTTAAACACTAGAGGTTCTCCCTCCAACCTCAGGGTTTCCGTGTGGCTCTCCCACCAAGTAGAAGATCTTCTGCCCTTCCTCGATCTGATGTACACTAAAATAAACTTCCACTTGCTACAACTAGTGGCTCAACTTCAAAGCATCGATCTCATCGTGGTATAGCTTGATATCAAATTTTTCTTCCACTTTAAATAGGGATTAGTTCATAACACTCGAACCAGGTTGATCTTTTCCGAGTTCTTCCTTCAGCTAGTTATCTACATCTACCCGATCTCCTGATCACCCTTATGATTTTTCCTCTACATTCGAATCCCCTTCTTCTCCAAATATCCCCAACTTATTTCTTAGGGCCACCATCAGGAGGTTGACATTATACTTAATATCCGCAACTGATTTTTCAAGCCGCAAAAACCTCACCTCTATAGGATCATGAGGTTCGTTTACAAATTCATCACCAATGATTAGGGTTTTACGATCCTTGCAATCTCCACAAAATACCCAAAGAAACCTGGCTTTGATTCCAAATGATCCATAAAATTCAGTGGCTATTCCACTGGACAGCTCCTCACAACATATCTGATAATATTATATTTAAAATATGAGATTCTACACTATTACAGTTATATTTAATTTCTAGATCTGTAAAACTAATTGTAATTAGTGTATGAATTTAAAAGTAAATCAAGCAAAAAAGTAGAGAACGACAAAATAAGCTCACACACACATAATACACAAGATATTCTCTCTGGGAAACACTTTTTGGAGAAAAACAAGTTGGAAGGTGAGCCCGCTTCACTCTCTTTCTTTGTCTGGAAATATGGCTACATATACAAAGAAATAATTTATGTGGCCCCTGGGCTACTACAATACATAGATCCTCTCTGTGTGCTCTACCTCCTGTTGTAGATCTAAACCGGAAATATTATGATAATAGAAATAACCCAAGAATAACAAGATAGAAATAGATAGAAATGCTTCTTTATTGATCAAACCCTTGAGGTAGGGCAACACCATACATTCACTCCTTAAGGAGGGAGAATACTCCACAAGCCATATGCTTGTTCATACAAGAATACTTCTCTTCATATCTCTCCATGTGGAGTCTCTAGCCTCTATATAGGCCTCATACATACAATACCATGCATCATTACCATGGTTCCCTCATACCATCAACTAACACCATGGGCCCTTACATTATTATTAACTACTTGTGGTCCCTTACATGACATGGGTTAACCACCTTATTTATTACTATGGCCCATCCCATTATTACATTATTACCTTGGGTACCTCCCTCGGTACCCCATATTACCCCCCCTAGGTATATAACATTCCACCCCCCTTAGCATGTTTCTTCCCCGAAACATGGGAAGAACACAAATAATAAGATCTACTCAAAAGAGTAGTCCACTGATACCATGCACGTGCATCTAGCCATCCAAGAGAAAGGTGAACCCTCGATCTCGCTGGTGCCTCACTCGCTTGAGATGGAAGTTGATCGTGGTAGCTCTTATGTGTTGATGTGTAGTAGGTGGATCTTCGCTTCTCCCTATCTATCTTGTGGGGGTTGTTGTCTTGTGACTAACTAGTTGCCATCTTGATGGTTGTCTTGCGGGGTGATGTGGGTGATGATATGTTGAGTTTTTAACCCACGGTGTCTTCTTCTTTAATTCACCCTGCTGAGGTGCCTGTTGTGGTGTCTTCTTTTCCAATATGACTTCAACCACGGATTCCTCCTCTAATGTATCAGCACCTGTAACCTTTTCTTCTTCAGCCTCTGTTTGTGTCTGATAGTCTACCATCAACTACTCATCATCTGATATGTCAGACCCTAGAACATCTTCTGCTTCAACCTCCTTGGACTCTATCTGTTTATTAGTGGAAATATCCTGTAATGTAATTTTCTTCTTTTTATACCAGAGCTTTAGGAATTTCTTTTGTACATTAATATTGATAGTACCTGCCGATTCCATCCAAGGATATCCCAAAACAACATCTAAGTTATCCATATCTGAAGCATAAAAATCACCATGAAACACATATTTATCCATAGAAATCTTCAATTCCTTGTACACTTGAACATCTTCATTATCAACCTGTGTATGTTCAATTTGTTTTGCTGGGACTTGCAATTTTTTTGCCAAATCAACACTGATAAAATTATGTTTACAACTAGGATTGATAGAAACAATGATCTTCTCTTTCTGAATCAATCCATGCACCTGCAATAAGGATATACCAGTAGGAAATAACCCTTTAGCTTCCATAGTTTCCTTCTTTTCTATAAAAATAAAATCTTTGCTAGGCAATGTGACCTGACAAGCTAACTGGCAAGCCTCCATCCACGTGGAAGGGTGTTGAAGTAGAACTTGAGCTTTGATGGCTTCTTTAAGACCGTTGATAAAACATTCCTTGAAGAATGCATCTGTGAGACCCCTAGTGCGGAAGGCTACGACTTTAAAAGCAGTAATATATTCCTCCACTGTACCCGTCTGTTGGAGCTTACAGAGACGACCCAAAAAAGAGTCTTCCTGTTCAAGGCAATTTAGGCCTGCCATCACAAAAATATTGGCGAAAAATTGAAATGGTCACAGATCCGTCAATATTGCTCAGAATCCCTATTATAACCTGTTTTTAGAAATGGAACCACCATTCTGCATCTGCCCACATGTGTTAGAAATCCTAATTCAGACACTGGAATTTTCAGATCTGCGCTGCTACTCTCCCGCCGTCACCGAAAATTTCTGAAAAAAGTGCTGATTTTAAATCAGCGATATCTCCCTCATCCGGACTCCGATTCGACTGATTTTTTTTTTGAAATTGGGTATTTTTCCACAAAGATTCCAGATCTACAATTAGATTTTGCAGATCTTACACCAGGACGTCTAGATCTGCGCCGCAAACTCGCTGCCCTGAAAAATTATCTGCAACCCTACTGATTTTTAAATCAGCGATATCTCCTTCATCCGGACTCTGATTTGA
>APFE030463662.1:0-10489 GCA_000404065.3 Pinus taeda | reverse complement strand
TTTCAGGGAGTGGATCACTTCGTTTGAAAGAATAATGCCATCCATTATCTGATGCCCTTCTACATATCCAATCTGCTCCGGCAAGATGAGAAGAGGGAGTAGAGGTTTGAGCCGGTTCACCAATACTTTGGAGATGAGTTTGTAGATGACATTGCATAATGCAATCAGCCTATATTTGTCTGGCGTATTTGATTCATCCCCTTTGGGGACTAATGCTATGAAAGTAGCATTTAGGGAGGGGAGAATCCAGTGCATAGATCTTGATTCTTCCACTAGTTCCCAAACCTCTATGTTGATGAGCTCCCATAACTCATGAAAGAAGTTGGTGGTGAAGCCATCAGGACCTGGTGCCTTGCCATCCTTGAGTTGGGTCATCGCATCTTCTACTTCCTGTATTGAGACAGGTTGGAGCAGCAACAAAAACCATCTATTAAAATACACACATAACAAATATTAAACATGTAGTGTGCATTTGATTTATAAAACAATGGAATGGCGCATATGTTATAAACCATGTCAACGACATATGTTATGAAGCTATGGTGGTGGATTAATATTAAAGTGTGAAATCATATGGTAAGCGGTGCTCACAAACGGCAAATGAAACGGTGAACGAAGTTTATGGTTTAACACTGTCGGATGCCACGGGATAAACGCGCCGAGTTAAACATAGTATATGGTTGATATGTGCATAGTTTCCATTGCACCGAATGTAATATTTGGTGCGGTTCTAAACAATATTGTATATGGCTATAACAATGAAAAATGTAATTTAATACACTGCTATGTTTGCCATTAAAGTTAGTCACCAACACTATATATACATGTAATGTAATGCCATGAAGGGTGGAGAGGAGTTGTGACATTTTGTAGAGCAGAGAAGAGTTTTAGTGCAGCTTTGGGGATTTTGGAGGCAAAACTTTGTAGGTTTATTTCGGGAGTTGTAAGAGGTCTTTTTCTGAGTAGTTAGTTGCATTGGATTTCTGAGATCGAGTAGAACACAACTGTACCAGCCAAGGATCTAGTTGATTTAGCTTTGATGTATTTTTTTGGCTTTGAATTTATAATATAGAGGCCTCCCCATTGAAGACCAAGGCTTGGAAATGTAGGCTTGAAGATAACTCCGTTAATAATCTCTTGTGTCACTTTTCTTCTCATGGTTTTCTGTTCTAATATGCTGCAAAATTTATTAACAGCTATCCATGCTTATGTATTTAATGGTGTTTTTAAATCATGTAATAACACTTTCTAACAGTTAATAAATCAAAATTTCAATTAAATATCTTTTTGGGATCATTTGGTATCAGAGAAGGTTGTTGTTAATTGTGATTTGAAGTGTGCATGATCACCAAGAAAAAATCAAAGCTTGGTGAAGGATAACTTGTTGCAGGAGATCTAGAGGTTGGCTCTAGGAGAAGGACAACTTGAGGACAAGAGATCGCTGAAGAAGGAAGCAGTGATTATCCATGTGGATCTTATGCAGGTTTCGTAGATGCTTTCATGACCTTGTGAGCCATGGTCGAAGAAATGGATCGAGAGTTAAAGACAACAAAGTCTAAAGATGAAGAAGGAAATACATCACAATCTGGAAAAGAAGATGAAGGCGATCAAAAAGACCATATCACTTCTCTCTTGACTCCACTTGAAACTTCGAAACCGTCGTTGAAACTCGATGTTAAGTTTGAGTTACCCATGTACAATGGAGAAGTTGATGTCGATAATCTTGACAACTGGGTAAGGAAAATGGAGGTCTATTGTGGTGTGCAATAGATCACTGAAGATGAAGTCAAAATCAGACTTGCATCGTTTCATTTAGCAGGCACAACATTGATCTGGTGGCAGAGTAAGTTACTGAAAGGCACTTAGCATATCGGTAAGATTTTTCCATCATGGTTTGATTTTATTATTGCACTTAGAGAAAATTTTTATCCATTGGGATATAAGGAAAAATATTTAACATAATGGCAAGGACTAAAAGTAAGGAAAGGTCATTCAGTGCAGGAATATACAAATGAGTTTTGTAAGAAGGCATTGATGCTAGATATTCCTTTGTATACTCAAGAAAATCTAATGAAAGACATAGGAGGATTACCTGAGTATGTTCGCAATATTGTATTTATGTTCAGTCCTACTAACTTGGATGAAGTGGTAGTACAAGCGACTTACATTGAAGCAGGTAATTTGGGAGTTGGGGTATCATCAGAATTGACAGCCAGAATGGAAAGCAAGGGAAAAGGGAAAGTGAAGAAAGTAAACTTCGGCAAGAAGGAGGTTGAAAAATATATCTTGTAAATATTGCAAGAAAGAGGGCCATGACGAGGATCACTGTTGGCAATGGCATCCCAAGAATAAACCAAAGTGGGCTAGAAAAGGGAAGAAAAAGGTTGCAACAACAATGAAACCATTGTGCCTAGGGTTAGATTCAGGCAATGAGACACATGTCACATCATTGATTATCACTGGTAAATCCGACAAAAGTTAATGATTCTAACAACTCTAGAGGCAAGTTATTTCATATAAGGGTTGTTATGAAACATACAAAGATCGACACACTGTTGGATAGTGGATCTCAAACTAACCTAATTTCAGAAAAAGCTGTTAAGAAATTGGGATTGAAAACCATAAAGCATCATAAACAGTACACTTTAACTTGGATGAGAAGAAATCATAAATTGTGAGTAACTGAGCAATGCATGTTACCATTTGCAATAACTTCTCAATTTAAGGATAAGGTGACATGTGATGTGGTAAAACTAGATACACGTGGGATGGTCTTGGGCAGCCCGTATTTATATGATATAAAAGCGATCTTTTGCAGGAAAACTAATCAGTATCACTTGTTCAAAAAAGGAGTTGAATATGTTGTACATTCTCATCACACAAAAGTGATAAATCTCTTTTTATAGTTGAGCAGTTAAAACAAGCAGCTTATGCTAGGAAAGGTGTTGTTGTACAATCTAAAGAACTTAAGCAAGGGATCATTAAAGCTAATTAAAAACAGATAACTTTGCTTAAGGAATCCAAAATTGTACATCAACAAGATTTGTAGCTTGATAAGTTCATTTTTGTTTCAGCTATGAAAGGAAAGTAGGGTATGGTTTTAGCTATGTCAATACTTTTAATGTTGTTAATGGGTTTATTATTTTTTAGTGGTGTTTCGATATTAACAACAAATATGAATGTAGATGTGGGTGGAAAAGGACTTGATATATTCTGTAGTTTGTGTGTTTTGCTGATGATTGCATGGATGAGTAAAGTGTACAGGTTCATAACAGAGTGGAAAGATACCGGACAAGTAGGAAAATGGAACCCACATTGGTCTTATGGAAATTTAGGCTTTTGGTGGTCCAAAAGGTCTAAGAGGGGAGGAAATGATCCGAAATTGATCAATGGATGATCAAGGATCTAGAAAAAGCCTAAAATTCAAAGTTACTAGATTCAAGTGGAAGCAACACCATTGCGTAGATCTCGCTGAAACGACTCCAATGCAACTTGAACAGGGGCATTTGACCTCTGAATGAACGAGGAATTGCTTGTGGAAGTTTGAGACGAAACAATGTTTTACTGCTCGACACATGGCAAACGTACACGTCTAACTCAGTGGTAGATCTCTAGCTTTGTTATAGTGGTAATATCTCAAGTTTGGTTGCAAGGTGAAATAATAGGTTAAAAGGTGATTTTTACATGGTGATGGCATGTATCTATTAAAATGTCATTTTTAAAAACAAAAACCATATATTAAAATGCACACATAACATATATTAAACATGTAGTGTGCATTTGATTTATAAAACAATGGAATGGGCATATGTTATAAACCATTTCAATGACATATGTTACGAAGCTATGGTGGTGGATTAATATTAAAGTGTGAAATCATATGGTAAGCGATGCTCACAAACAACAAATGTAACGGTTAAAGAAATTTATGGTTTAACACCATCGGATGCCACGGGATGCGCCGTTCCACTGTGTTCACACTTGCCACGTAGTTCCACCACTCCACCATGTTCACATACTATATTTGATGTGGATGTAACGTTCTTGCCACAGGCTCTAATGTGATTCCATCACCACCGAGAATGTTCTACTACATTTAATACGTAGTTCAACGATAATGCCACGGTCCGCAGCTCTATCGACTGCCCATAATATGCGATTTGTTATGTAATGTTTTGTGCACATGTCAATAGGTTATGTTGCTATGCTATGTTTAAGACGTAGTTCCACCATAACCGCAATAGTTCCACCACTCCACCATTCACATACAATTGGTTTTGGTTTTAACTATATACTAAGTTTGGGGAAACCATATAAATGTGCCGGAGTTAAAACATAGTATATGGTTGATATGTGCATAGTTTCCATTGCACCGAATGTAATATATGGTGTGGTTCTAAACAATATTGTATATGGTTATAACAATGAGAAATATGATTTAATACATTGCTATGTTTTCCATTAAGGTTAGTCATAAACACTATATATACATGTAATGTAATGCCATGAAGCGTAGAGAGGAGTTGAGAAATGTTGTGCAACAGAGAAGAGTTTTAGTGTAGCTTTGGGGATTTGGAGGCAGAACTTTGTTGGTTTATTCTAGGAGTTGTAAGAGATCTTTTTTTGAGCTGTATGTTGCGTCGGATTTCTAAGGTTGAGCAGAACACAACTGGACCAACGAGGGATCTTTTTGATGTAGCTTTGATGTATTTTTTGGCTTTGAATTTCTAATATAAAGGCCTCCCCATTCAAGACCAGGGCCCGAAGATGTAGGCTTGAAGATATCCAAACTCTGTTAATAATCTCTTGCATCACTTTTCTTCTCATGGTTTGATATTCTAATATGCTACAAAATTTCTTAACAATTCTTCATGCTTATGTATTTAATGGTGTTTTTAAATCATGCATTAACACTTTCTAACAATGAATAAATCACAATTTCAATTAAATATCTTTTTGGTATCCTTGTAACATAGTTCAGAGGTGTGTATCCACCATATCTCTTCTCAGAGATAAGCTACCATCGCCCGAGCTATCTTATTTCCATTCTGTTTGTAAGCATAGTTCAATATTTTTCTATTAATGAAATGAAGTGTTTTTATGCTACAGCTCTATGTTTATGATTATATATGTAAGTTTTTTCATTCTTGTTTAAGTTCTGATCACCACTTCAACCCATTCAACAATGATTCCACCTCACGGTCGAACATCATAAACCATCGCCGTATTGGTCTCTACCCAAGCCTCCCAGGGCTCTAGAGCATTTGTTCATGCCATTTTGTAAAGTCATCCACACCGAAAATAATGAAGTTGTGTTCATCAGAGGAAGTGGGATTGTAGGTGATGAAGCCAATGCCCCATTTAGAGAAGGGACCACTAGAGATAATAAGATTTAGTGGGCCTGGGAGTGTGCACATTTTCTTGATAAAGATTGAGCAAGGATGACATAGTTGGACTACAAGAATATAGTCTTTAAAAAACATTGGCTAGTAGTATCCTATGCACATAATTTTCTGGGCAGTAGCCATTCCATAAAGATGACCGCCACATGCCCTAGCATGGAAATTCTCATTTAAAACATGTTCCACGTCAGCATGAGTGAGGCAACATCGAAGAATGGTATCAACACCATGATGATATAAAGTATCATTCATCACTAAATAGTTTATGGCTTGGTGGTGAATGTGATGATGGTCATCTCTCAAGAGATCTGGGTGGAATTGTTGCATTTGGAGGTAGATAGTAATGTCTCCATACCAAGGTTCGTTTGAGTTGACTAGATAGGCAGATTCATCAAGAAGAGGATGATGGGTTACCTCATCTAGATTGAAAATAGGAAGGTCTATCAATGATTCATCGAAGACTAATGATTTTTTAGCCTTAGGAGTGGCAAAAACCAAATCAAATTGCTAGAGCATAACAATCCATTTGGAATATTCTCCTCCAATGACTTGATGAGATAGAATGTGTTTCATGGGATTCTCCAAGGTGATGAGAGTAGTCTATCTCAACAATATATAATGCCATAAGAAATTGACAACAAAGACAACTGCTAAGGATAACTTTTCCACATGTGAATATCAGAGTTCAAGCCTAGCCAAGCCTTTTGAGAGATAATAGATCGCATGCTCACTAAGATCATCATGGATTTGTACTAACACTAGAGGCAAGTTATTTCATATAAGGGTTGTTATGAAACATACAAAGATCGACACACTGTTGGATAGTGGATCTCAAACTAACCTAATTTCAGAAAAAGTTGTTAATAAATTGGGATTGAAAACCATAAAGCATCATAAACAGTACACTTTAATTTGGATGAGAAGAAATCATAAATTGTGAGTAACTGAGCAATGCATGTTACCATTTGCAATAACTTCTCAATTTAAGGATAAGGTGACATGTGATGTGGTAAAACTAGATACACGTGGGATGGTCTTGGGCAGCCCGTATTTATATGATATAAAAGCGATCTTTTGCAGGAAAACTAATCAGTATCACTTGTTCAAAAAAGGAGTTGAATATGTTGTACATTCTCATCACACAAAAGTGATAAATCTCTTTTTATAGTTGAGCAGTTAAAACAAGCAGCTTATGCTAGGAAAGGTGTTGTTGTACAATCTAAAGAACTTAAGCAAGGGATCATTAAAGCTAATTAAAAACAGATAACTTTGCTTAAGGAATCCAAAATTGTACATCAACAAGATTTGTAGCGTGATAAGTTCATTTTTGTTTCAGCTATGAAAGGAAAGTAGGGTATGGTTTTAGCTATGTCAATACTTTTAATGTTGTTAATGGGTTTATTATTTTTTAGTGGTGTCTCGATATTAACAACAAATATGAATGTAGATGTGGGTGGAAAAGGACTTGATATATTCTGTAGTTTGTGTGTTTTGCTGATGATTGCATGGATGAGTAAAGTGTACAGGTTCATAACAGAGTGGAAAGATACCGGACAAGTAGGAAAATGGAACCCACATTGGTCTTATGGAAATTTAGGCTTTTGGTGGTCCAAAAGGTCTAAGAGGGGAGGAAATGATCCGAAATTGATCAATGGATGATCAAGGATCTAGAAAAAGCCTAAAATTCAAAGTTACTAGATTCAAGTGGAAGCAACACCATTGCGTAGATCTTGCTGAAACGACTCCAATGCAACTTGAACAGGTGCATTTGACCTCTGAATGAACGAGGAATTGCTTGTGGAAGTTTGAGACGAAACAATGTTTTACTGCTCGACACATGGCAAATGTACACGTTTAACTCAGTGGTAGATCTCTAGCTTTGTTATAGTGGTAATATCTCAAGTTTGGTTGCAAGGTGAAATGATAGGTTAAAAGCTGATTTTTACATGGTGATGGCATGTATCTATTAAAATGTCATTTTTAAAAACAAAAAACATATATTAAAATGCACACATAACATATATTAAACATGTAGTGTGCATTTGATTTATAAAACAATGGAATGGGGCATATGTTATAAACCATGTCAATGACATATGTTATGAAGCTATGGTGGTGGATTAATATTAAAGTGTGAAATCATATGGTAAGCGATGCTCACAAACAACAAATGTAGCGGTTAAAGAAATTTATGGTTTAACACCATTAGATGCCACGGGATGCGTCGTTCCACTGTGTTCACACTTGCCACGCAGTTCCACCACTCCACCATGTTCACATACTATATTTGATGTGGATGTAACATTCTTGCCACAGGCTCTAATGTGATTCCATCACCACCGAGAATGTTCTACTTCATTTAATACGTAGTTCAACAATAATGCCACGGTCTGCAGCTCTATCGACCGCCCATAATATGCGATTTGTTATGTAATGTTTTGTGCACATGTCAATAGGTTATGTTGCTATGCTATGTTTAAGACGTAGTTCCACCATAACTGCAATAGTTCCACCACTCCAACATTCACATACGATTGGTTTTGGTTTTAACTATATACTAAGTTTGGGGAAACCATATAAATGTGCCGGAGTTAAAACATAGTATATGGTTGATATGTGCATAGTTTTCATTGCATTGAATGTAATATATGGTGTGGTTCTAAACAATATTGTATATGGTTATAACAATGAGAAATGTGATTTAATACATTGCTATGTTTTCCATTAAGGTTAGTCATAAACACTATATATACATGTAATGTAATGCCATGAAGTGTAGAGAGGAGTTGAGAAATGTTGTGCGACAGAGAAGAGTTTTAGTGTAGCTTTGGGGATTTTGAGGCAGAACTTTGTTGGTTTATTCTAGGAGTTGTAAGAGATCTTTTTCTGAGCCTTATGTTGCGTCGGATTTCTAAGGTTGAGCAGAACACAACTGGACCAGCGAGGGATCTTGTTGATGTAGCTTTGATGTATTTTTTGGCTTTGAATTTCTAATATAAAGGCCTCCCCATTCAAGACCAGGGCCCGAAGATGTAGGCTTGAAGATATCCAAACTCCGTTAATAATCTCTTGCATCACTTTTCTTCTCATGGTTTGATATTCTAATATGCTACAAAATTTCTTAACAATTCTTCATGCTTATGTATTTAATGGTGTTTTTAAATCATGCATTAACACTTTCTAACAATGAATAAATCACAATTTCAATTAAATATCTTTTTGGTATCCTTGTAACATAGTTCAGAGGTGTGTATCCACCACATCTCTTCTCAGAGATAAGCTACCATTGCCCGAGCTATCTTATTTCCATTCTGTTTGTAAGCATAGTTCAATATTTTTCTATTAATGAAATGAAGTGTTTTTATGCTATAGCTCTATGTTTATGATTATATATGTAAGTTTTTGCATTCTTGTTTAAGTTCTGATCACCACTTCAACCCATTCAACAATGATTCCACCTCACGGTCGAACATCATAAACCATCGCCGTATTGGTCTCTACCCAAGCCTCCCAGGGCTCTAGAGCATTTGTTCATGCCATTTTGTAAAGTCATCCACACCGAAAATAATGAAGTTGTGTTCATCAGAGGAAGTGGGATTGTAGGTGATGAAGCCAATGCCCCATTTAGAGAAGGGACCACTAGAGATAATAAGATTTAGTGGGCCTGGGAGTGTGCACATTTTCTTGATAAAGATTGAGCAAGGATGACATAGTTGGACTACAAGAATATAGTCTTTAAAAAACATTGGCTAGTAGTATCCTATGCACATAATTTTCTGGGCAGTAGCCATTCCATAAAGATGACCGCCACATGCCCTAGCATGGAAATTCTCATTTAAAACATGTTCCACGTTAGCATGAGTGAGGCAACATCGAAGAACGGTATCAACACCATGATGATATAAAGTATCATTCATCACTAAATAGTTTATGGCTTGGTGGTGAATGTGATGATGGTCATCTCTCAAGAGATCTGGGTGGAATTGTTGCATTTGGAGGTAGATAGTAATGTCTCCATACCAAGGTTCGTTTGAGTTGACTAGATAGGCAGATTCATCAAGAAGAGGATGATGGGTTACCTCATCTAGATTGAAAATAGGAAGGTCTATCAATGATTCATCGAAGACTAATGATTTTTTAGCCTTAGGAGTGGCAAAAACCAAATCAAATTGCTAGAGCATAACAATCCATTTGGAATATTCTCCTCCAATGACTTGACGAGATAGAATGTGTTTCATGGGATTCTCCAAGGTGATGAGAGTAGTCTATCTCAACAATATATAATGCCAGAAGAAATTGACAACAAAGGCAACTGCTAAGGATAACTTTTCCACATGTGAATATCATAGTTCAAGCCTAGCCAAGCCTTTTGAGAGATAATAGATCGCATGCTCACTAAGATCATCATGGATTTGTACTAACACTATATCCATGGAGGATGGTGAGGCTGCCAAGTATAAGATAAAGTGACACCAATAGTTGGGAGGACTAAGCAATGGGGCATATGTGCGTGCCTCTTTCAAGGCATCAAATGATTGTTGGGATTTCTCATCCCACAACTAACGGTTGAGAATCAGAATATTCTACCAATAAGGTTCTCCTTCTTCAGGTGACCCACTTCTACCGCTACTTGGAGATACGAGGACTTTCAAGCCTTCAAGCTGGCTCGGTATGTCTTCAGGAGGTTGACCCCGAATACAGGGTTTCCAAAGCGCTTTTTCCAACCAGGGCTTCTAGGACTAGTAACTCAACCCACCAAGGGATTCCAGAGTGTTTTTCCAACCAAGGTTTCCAGGACTAGTAACTCAACCCAAGCTGTTACTGGGCTTCTAGAGTGTTTATCTAACCATGGCTTCCAGGAATTAGTAACTCAACCCAAGCTAAAGGAAACACGAGGACCAACTAGAAAAGTAAAGAAATAAACCCACAACACTATGGCTACCCAGGAAATGGCAAGGTTAGGAAACTCCACTGTCAATCTAGGCAAACCGCCATGCCAATGATAAATCATGACAAATAAACCACATGCATATGTGATGCATGCCAAAACTAGTGAGGAAAACATACATGCAACTCATTACTTGCAA
>APFE030463660.1:70258-87182 GCA_000404065.3 Pinus taeda | reverse complement strand
TCACATGGCTAGAATCGTACTAATTCGGGGAGCAGAAATGAAGACCCTGGATCTAGTTTCCACCATCCAGGCTGCGAGGAGTTTTGTATTCATTATGTTGTAGACCATCATAAACAGATGGCTGCACCCATACTGTGTCTACACAAGTCTATGATTATGATGTATTATGAAATCATTCTTGTACCAGAATAGTTAGTCCAATAGTTAAAGTTTTGATCTGAGTATGGGAATGCCCACCTCAGTGATGATGTAATCTTATACATGTATTTTGTGTTGAAAATTGCAGGTTCTGACCGGGCTCTCCACAAGATGATCCTCGAAATGATAAAGTACTTCACCCTTCCTATATGACTTAACACCCATATCTATTACAGGCTTCGTACCTTAGGGGGCAATCTGTTACACTGAAATTTGTCACCATGACTATCTGCAGTTAATATGGCTCCATCAATAGTCATATTGTCCTCCTTGTCAAGCCTCATACCTCTGCTCTTCATGTCAAACTTCAAAAAGAGAGAAAGTCACTTGAAAACATGTTTATCTCTGGGTACGCAGGTTCTCTCTACCTTGCCTGCGTGTACGCACTCCAAATACATTAGACCTGCGTATTAATACGCTCTGTAAGCTAAAGCTAGGGTGCGTACCCCTGTAAAGGTCAAAAGGCGCAAGTTTCATCTTTAAAAAGTTACTTGTGGTCACTTCTAGAGCCTTCTAGAAGAGTTTTTGACGTGTATTGAGCGCCTCCAGATGGTTCATGCACCCCTATGATAGAGGAGCTTATCCCATCAAGAGAGGAGCTACCCCATCCAAAAGAGGGAGTATCCCATTGATGTTGGAACTGAATAACCTCCTCTAGAATACTATAAATACAGGCATTGGGCCAAAGGAGGGGAGGTTGAAAGCTGAACATTCTATAGGGTAAATGCTGCTGGAATTAGGACTTCCATTTGTTGACTTGTGAGGAGAGATCACTATCCTTCCTTGTTGCCATAGTGGGAGTGGGTGAGCTTGTCAAAGTAGAGGAAATCTCTTGCTGGACCCTGGGAGGAGCTTGCACAACACCAAGGCTCAGGTTGTAATGGTTCCTTTTTTGTTTCCTTAATACAAATAAGTCCATTCTTCTCAATGACTTGTTGTTAATGAATTATTTCATGTACTCCTTGGTCTATATGATGAATATGCTTTGTTTTATGAAATATTCAGGATGTTATGTAATCGTTTGCTTTGTTAGTGTGCAGGTCTGAAAGTGAAGGAGGAGCTCATCTGGATCAGCAAGGCTGGACTGCTACAACAAGCGTTGGACTTAAGTTAAGATCGAAAACATTTGAATTCTCATAGAATGATGTGTATTTAGAGAAGGATGGCTCTTGTTTGGTTTGTTTGTCATTAGAGAGTCTTAGACTCCTAGGAAGGTTGGATTTGTCCGCAAATATAACTCATTCCATGTGACAACTCTTCTCTTGCAACTCATTTCTTTGCAGTTGCAACTCCAATTCAAGGAACTCAATTGTTTCATGTGCATGTTGAATATGCACTTTAGTGTCAGCAAGAGTGGTTTTGTTGATGTGAACCATGTCGCCCGTTGATGATAAAATCAAATTGTTAATAATTTGGGACAGTTGAATTTGTGTCACCATGTTTAGCTTGCTCACTTTGAATTCGGGCTCGCTTGTACTGTTGCTGAATGTTGATGCCTTAAACACTTGATTTTTATAACTTGGTTGCTTGAACTCTTGATTTCGCGCTCGCTTGATGACGATCACTTTGCTTGAATGCTTCACTGACACTTTGTGAATGCTTCAATCAACTTCACACTAGCTCGTTTGTTATAGATGTCATGTTGTGAACTTTCACACTTGATTTTGTCATGCTCACTTTCGTTTCTTGCACTTACTTGATTGATTACTAACACTTTGTGCTTTGTTGAATATACTCATTGAATGTGTTGATTTTAAAAAAGAAAGGGTGTCGAACACTATCAAAAATGCACCCAAGAGACAAATGACAGGTTCAATTTTGATGACTCAATTGAAGATTCACTTGACTTAATGTATTCACCTTAACAATTCAAATTAGGGTGTCGGTTATAACTAAGAATGCACCTTTACAATTCAACTAAATTTGACTTTGATTACAATTCAACTTACAAATTACGATTTGAAAGTTACAGTTTTGTATTGAGCTTATTAAAAAATAGTGCAAGTGAAATTTCCAAAAAAAAATTGTTGAATGGCTGCAAAAAATTGTTGATGTAGATGACAACTTGATTGGATGTTGATGTAGAAATATCATTGACAACTTGATTATGTATTGTTGCTTCTTTATTGCTTGCGGTTTTCTTGATTACATAACCTTGAATGGAATTGATGATGTGCATGCAAGTTGTTCATGTGTTATATGCTACATGCGTACCATATTAGAAAGATACCACATGAAGGTTCGTTTCAAAAACTAGACACAAAACAAAAACTATCAAGAATCATGCACCATCACAATTGTGCTCACAGTGTACCTAAGATCCGCTTATTCAATTTCGGAAGGATCTAGGACACTTCAACTCCACAAAAAAATTGTCTCTATTAAGTATTAAATACATAAACAATCATTTGTCACTTATAACTCCATTTGTTGACATTGTTTAAGCACAAAGCTCTATCTTCAAAGTTAACTTCAATTTCTGCTCCACTTCACTTCCACATCAACTCTCACTCTTCTCACTTGACATTATGACTTCTCAGTTACAATTTTAACTTTGACTTGACTTTGAAATGAACTTAAGCTATCTCAAAGTAAAACATTACTTTGGAGTACAATAATAACATTTCAAATTTCTTTTTTTTTTCAAGAAAATGAAGAAACCAACATAGTTCCACATCAAAAAACAACTTATACTAAAAAAAAACCAGTAATTTCAAACTGCCCCTCACTGCCATATCTCCCTGACACAATGCAAGTACCTTACTAAATATATAGTCCTTGTATTGAACATGAGGAACAACCACTTACCAAACTGCAAATGCGTGGCAACTTCAATCTTTGATAGTGACACTCATACCATGGACACCATGATCCAATGGTGGATTGGTTGCACGAGGTGTGCCACTCATTGAAGTCAGCTTTGAAATATGATGACGGGCTTCTAAGGTAGGCAGACCCTTAAGAGTGCAGCTACAAACCCACTTTTAGCCCTTCTGCTATGTAAAAATACCATTTCGTGGTAGATTAATGGGACTCCTTGCGTGGCCTCGCCAGAGAATGCCTACTAAAGTGCAAGCATTGGAATTACCTTCCTTTATTGAGGCTCTGCACATAGAGGGATTCTATGCTCAATGAAATTCCTATTTCTCATGATCTCCAATAGATCTTTGCGTTGAACCGATGAATCTTCTCTCATACCCAATATTTTTTGTAGCAAATAACTACTTCCATGATGATGCTTGACTCCTTTGGTCCTCACAATTCTTTCCAATGCCGCTCAGGTCCTCACGCTGTTGTGTCAACTTCAGGGGCATGTGAAAATGGTCCTCTTGCTCACGTTGGTTTCTGTTGGATCTGAATTTCTTCCGTTCCACAAGCATCACAACACTCACAGGTGAGGAAGCACTAAATCCAGGTGTGAATATAAGACTAGATCATATTCACGGGGCCTGCTGACCCCTCAAGCCCACCAACTTGAGCCCATGGATACCCTTGGTGTCTCAGATTTCAAAAGAGACAATGCTCGTTTGAATACAATTAAGGGCAGGTCAAAAAACGGTGCCGCTTATTCTCCACAGAGTGATGTTCCTATTCAATCTGGAAATAGTATGGCTTAAACACAATATATTGTAACAGTAGGGATTGGCACACCACCAAAGAAATAGTTGCTGGTAATTAATGCAGCCAACAATATGTCATGGATACAATGCAATAATTGTAGAGACTATTATTCACAGGAAGATCCCATATTCAATCCCAATGTGTCATATTCTTATAAATGCATACCATGTACTTTGGATGCCTGTACTGAATTGAGCAAATACCAATATGATATATCCCCCTGCGAGGATAATAAGTTATGCATTTATCAAGTCGCTTACGCGGATTTATCATCAAGCATGGGAGATTACACCCATGACACCTTGACTCTGGGTTTCGGTTCTTTCTAGGGCTTCACCTTTGGATGTGGGCATATCAATGAAGGGAGATTTGATGGGACGTATGGGATTTTAGGATTGCGGTCGGCTCCAATTGGCTTTCCTAACCAGACAAGAAGCAAATTTGGCAGCCAATTCTCTTACTACCTTCTGGATTTCCTATCCTCCAATTCAACGGGCCCGTTCACCATGTTGTGGAATTCGTAAATGATTATTTTGATCCCTATTTGTTGACAACTCAACGTTTCAAGCACTTGATCCATTCCAAATGTCGAGAGAACCAATAGAGGAGCACTCTGTCTATGAACAGAATCAGAGATGTGCCACAACAATAATGCAGCAAAGTTTCATGATCACTCTTGGTGCTGCCATGACCAGCATCCTCTAGGCTAATGTGTGGGCTTGGATAACTTTGAATTCATCACAGATGATTTGCTATTCATGCCAAAGAGTTAAAAATAATCATGCGCTCATCTTACAAAAATTCGATTATGAGCTAGAAAGTTCTAATCACACATGTTGTCTCAACCCTACACAGATCAACTCAGTCGTGGTCAACAATCACACCACACCATGGTCACTCAGATAGAACCTTCATCAAATTCAAAATTCGATGATAAATAATGCTCCACCTTCCATGGAAAATTAGCACAAATCCATTCAATCCCTAAGAACTATTATGCTCTAATACCACATGAAGAAGAATCACAAAGCCGTATGACCATATGCACAGCAAATTAACACACAAAAATTAAATTGGCAGAAAAAGCATAGAGCCATCATGTGGTCTCTCATGCTCATGTAATTCACATTATTCAAAAAACTTAATAATACATTTAAATACATGAGTAAGTGGTCTTAAGATAGTTGACCTATCTTAGACTCACTTGGTTGAGACAATTTCTCAACTTACATGGTAATTTAGGAGAGCTAGTTGGAGAGAATCTCTCATCCAAACTAGACTCCTTAGTTTGAGGAATTCTCATGATTTGATTAATTTAATTTAATAATTGTATTTATTATTGATGAGGCCAATAGAGAATTCAATGATGTCCTAAAAATATGTATTCTATAATCCTAATAGCTTCAAAGAGTAATGAAAGAGATACCAAGGTCCTTTGATGCTTCCTTCAAGGATGTCTTCCAATGAGCCTTTAAACATATCTCCTTCCAAGAGAGATCAAAAACCTTCTTGTAATATTCCTCTTCATGCTTTCCTTTGATGGGGGCTTCATAGTATATTTTTCTTAGCAAACCCTTCTTTTGTCCAAAATATGATCCTTCCAGATGCCTTCTCTTGTTCACCATAGCTTTGATTCCATGTTGGAAAATGAAATGTGGAAGCTATTAATTCTGATTTTCCTAAACCTTAATAATTGCTTGTGAACTGTATTTATCTTCTTATGTTTTTGTTATTATATATTCTTCATCAAATAATTATAAAGAACAAAATAATAAAGATAGTGGACACATAAATTAGGCTCCAAACTAGGGAAAAAATATTCTCTTCATATAGAATCTAATTCAAATGAGACAACAAAGACCCAAACCCTATACCAAGCCCTCCTTAAACACCAATTCAACCCTCTAAAGAGACCTTCCAATTAGATCAAAGTAAAATCAAATCCACCAGAGATAATCTCTTCTACAACTATACCAATCTTAGAATTTCAACCCCCGCTGAAATATAATTTTGGACCTACAGCTTCATAGCTTCAGAAATTTTAGCCCCTGAAACTTTATCCTCTGCAAAAACATAACAAATTCACATGTGTGAGAAAAAATAGGTCAAAAACTTTGATTTTTCATTCGTCCAGTTAATGCTTCCTTTCTTCTTACTTTTCTTGACCTTCTTCCTCAACTTTTCACTTCATATCAAGATCCTTGTTTATAGATCGAATTGTTGAGAAAATGAGGTTGAATAGCTTCTATTTATAGTATTTTGTCTGGGTCAAATACCCCTCTTTGGGATTACTTTTCTCTACCACATCTAGCTTCTATTAGGAGGCTTCCAGGACTTTCTAGACTCAAAAAAAAAAAAAAAAAAAAATCTTTTACAAAGTATAGTTTTCCTGGATGGGTCTTAGAAACATGATGTTGACTCCTTTGAATCATGACAATAAATCTTATGACCTAAAACACCCTACAAGCATGGAGAACATGCCTCTACCTAGAACACCATAAATAAAGAGCATGAAACCCATGCTTTAAAATAATAACTTTGTTATTCTTCTTTTATTTGTTGCATAATATACATTTTGAAACGAGTACAACAATAATATAAAGATTGAAACTAGTTACGTTTCCAACACAAATTCCCTAAAAAGGAGGATGAAATACACAGAAAGGAAAGTGTATAGGACCGAGCTATCAAGGTTACTTCAAGTCGTTTTGAAGAGGTATGTATGTTTGTTGTACTACATAGGTTTTCCATGTATTTAGTATGGTATGTATAGGTATGATTGTTTTATTACACAGGTTTTCCATGTATTTAGTATGGTATGTATAGGTATGATTGTTTTACTACATAGGTTTTCCAAGGTATTTAGTATGTAATTCCTAATTGCAAAAGTATGGATTGTTCATGGTTGAACAAGAAGACCCCTATTTATGTGTAATATAATCAGGCTAATTGCAAAAGTATGGCCTATGGATCATGTCCTTGATTAGTTAGTTTATTGTTTTTGTAAGGGAATATTTGGGTATCATATTTAATGGATTTACAAAGGTCATCTCCTATGTTTCAGATAGTTATGTATGGAAATGATTTGAGTTCATATTACAGTGATGTTTTCGTAGTGATCCTAGCTCTCATGATAGTGAAATTTGATCTGTGATTCTTGTTCTTATGTCAATAATTTATGGAAATGATATATGATGTACGGTGATGTCCTAATCATCGGTGATGTAAGGAAGAATGTTTATAATAGTAATGTATGATAGTGACTTCATGTATATGATGTAAGTAAGTGTCCCTATGATAATCATGTATGGAAACATTCCTATGACAAAGATGAAAGGCAGTGTTCTTATGACAATGATTTGATGTATGACAGTATTTGTGTGGAAGTATTATTTGTACATCGGACAATGATGTTATGGAATTACTTATTGTATATGGTAGAGTTACTTTTCCTCATTGGACGATGATGTATGGCAGAGTTACTTTTTCTTATGACAATGATATGAAGAAAATTTTATTGTTTCATCTGTTGATCACTAAGAGACCTTTTAGAGATCTTATGGAGGGCTTGCGAATGCCTCTATATTGGGTTGTCCCTACGAGGAGTAATGTGTTTTGAAATACTTGTGTCTCATTATTATTGTACATTGTATCTGAACTAATAATTTGATGAATATCTAATA
This sequence comes from Pinus taeda, assembly GCA_000404065.3. Classification (NCBI taxonomy): domain Eukaryota; kingdom Viridiplantae; phylum Streptophyta; class Pinopsida; order Pinales; family Pinaceae; genus Pinus; species Pinus taeda. Next base: position 79,680 of record APFE030463660.1, on the reverse strand, counting down.
GAAGAAGAATAATTGATAATGTGATTTCCCCTATGTGGGGTTTTCCTTTGGTCTCTAACAAAAATCTCGGTGTCTCTATTGTGTATGCTTTTCTTCTGATGTTCCTTACTATTCAACTACATTGATAATATTATCTCTATATAATTTCTTATAATGATATGATGATATGGGGAGAATGTAATGGGTAAATCATTGAAAAAGTTTAAAATTGTAATTATCTATAGCAGAGAACAATCTAACCCTAAAATTAACACTGGGGACCAAGGATGTTACTGATTTATGTATCGAAATTCTAGGGGCTAATAAATTTAGTTTTGAATGAGATGCATAGATTACCTTATGCTACACATCCATGGTATCAAAAGACAATCTCAGTGATCAAGAAACAATAATTTTGGCTAGGTATGTAGAAAGAAGTCGTTGATTATATATCTAGGTTCGTGGAATGTTAGCAAGTTAAAAATGAGCATAGACATCTAGTTGGATCGCTATAGACAATACACATTCTTGAGTGGAAATGGGAAAGTTTTATATTGATTTCATTAAAAAAATTCCTAGAGCTACAAGGAACTACGATTCCATCATGGTTGTAGTGAATAAACTCACCAAGGCTACCCATTTTATTACAATGAAGTCACCATGCAAGGAAGCCAATATTGTTGAGATTTACATGAAGGAAATTTCCAATCTACATGATGTGCCCAAAGAAACTATTTTAGATAGGGATCCCAAGTTCACATCCAACTTTTGGACATGTTTATTCAAGGTATTTGGAACTATTTTAAAATTTAGCACAACACACCATCTAGAGTCATATAGTCAAAAAGAAAGAATCAATTAGGTTATTTAGGATATGTTGAGGATGTATGTGATGAAAAAACCATCAAAATGGGAATAATATTTGCACTTGGTGAAGTTTGATTATAATAATGGGTACCAATAATATTTGAGCATGAACCCATTTGAGGCCTTGTATGGAAGAAGATGTAATACGCTTGTGAGTTGGGACAATCCAGTTGATAGGGCTATTGTTGATCCAAACCTGCTTACAGAAATGGAAGAGAAAGTGATAAAAAGTAAATAGAATTTGAATGATACCTAGATTTTTGTCAATTTAATTGTCTTAAATTGTTACATGAATTATTGACCAGAATTGGTAAACTTGTGAAGTGAAAGTGCACTATATATTCTAGAATTCCTTTTTATTAAATCAGATTATTAATGTTCATGATTGAGATATTGAAATTAATTCAAAGGATTTTTCATTCCTATATTATTCTTCAAAGAAAATGGATTTAACACTTTAAATATTCCTACTCCTTTCTAATGAAATAAAAAATTCTCTTCGCATTTTCCAAATGAAACTTAAAGAAAACTCACACTATCTTATTAAGAAAATTTAATTGATATATTGCAACATAAATTTAATCTAAAAATAGAATTATTCATCTAACATTTGAACAATCCTTTGCATAAAAATAAAATGAAATTAACTTCTATCCAAAATGAAAACCACACATCTATCATTATCAATCACTCATACTCTAGAATTAAAGGTTCTGAAATGAAACTACAACGAAATCACTCATACTCTGAAATTGAATGCTTTGAAATGAAACTATAAAAAAATCACACATGCTTTGAAATGAAATACTGTAAAATGAAATTATAAAGAAATATATCAAGCTCGGAAATGAAACACTCTAAAATCATAAAGAAATCTATGAAAAGTGATTACACTACCATTATCATCATTATAAATCAACTTGAAAAATGAACTATTAGTGAAATATTTCTATCACTATTTTATTGAAATCAAGACTGTAAAACGATTTTAAAATGTATAAATAACTACAACAAACGATAAAGGAAAGATATGAAAATGTAGAACATTCACTGTTTGCAGGGACCCTCTATAAATAGGCAGTCAAAGAAATTCAATCGAACAGTTAGCTACACATCAACTCTTCAAAGGACTTTCGTCATTAAGAGAGTGAAAACAGAGTTTTAAAACATTACTATCGCATACATAAAAATTAACCTCTTGTTCATGTTTTTGCACGGTATTTATAAAATCCCGTGTTAATAAGTATTCGAGGCTTTTATGCCCACCTTAGCTAACATATCTATAAAAATTAAGCTTCTAACAACTATCGAGATATTGTTTCTCACAATTTTCTATTTGAAAAAGAAAATCGTGAAGCATAGGAATTTCGAACAATCGAACAATCCTTTTGATGATCTGGTTCGAATGAATAGGAGGAAATTGTTAAATGGATCAATCTCCACCTATCCATATATTTCTTCTCTTAGTTGGCACCTCCGATCCTGGTAAACCTTGGATTTGGCTACAGAAACATAGACTAGCTATAGAATCATGTGAATTCGGCAGCTAATACAAATATTAACTCAATAATAAGGAACATTATTAAATATGAAATATAAGACAATTAAATACCTTACCATGTCAAAACCTTGTAGTTTGATTCCTATTGAGTTGATGATGATGGTCACGTAAAGGAAAAACAGGTAAGGGAGAGTGTCAAAATGAAGCAATCATGAGGCTCAACATTCCCCCACAAAGAGGCCATTGCACATCCTCATGCAAAAATTTGTAACTCGGAGTCTTTCTCTGTCACCGCTCTCTCTCAAAAACTTGGGCCAGAACATCTAGGTTTTTCCTTCTTATCTTCTTTCTTGCAACTATCATTCTAGGCTTCTTCATCAAAATCCTTCATTTTAGACTCATGAGCTTCCATTTTAGAGATTCATTCTTTTTCTTTAACTTCTTTTTCTTTTGATATCATAAGCCCATATGTAGAAGAATGTAATCATTCTCATTCCTTTATATCGCATTCTGCATATTTAATGTCTCATGTTCTTTCTTCAAATGTCTATTCAGTGTCTCCATCTCAAAGACTTCTTGTTTCAGAGTTTTCGCGAGTAGAGTTTCTTGTGGACTATTATACTGGATTTCATTTTCATTGACTATAGAACAATATGCCTTTTTTGTAGCTCTACTCTCTAGTGACTCACTATATATATCCTCTCCGAAGACTCTATGTTGTCATATATTTCTTGTTGTACTGGATCTATTTCTGGTGTTCTTCGGCCTAGGCTATGAATAGGTGAGATAATAGTAGGTGATGGAACTTCGATTTTCTCTTCTTCCTCCAAATTAACAATGTCTATAGATTGTTAAGATGGTTTTGGATTAAGTTTGGTTCTTCTTCTTATATTTGATGGAAGAGGGTTTTTAGTTTTAAATATTTTCTTCTATGTTTTAGATTCCTCTATTTTCTTGGATGTGATTTCTTCCTTTTCATTGGATTTTTTTCTTCTAATAGATTCCCTTTTAAGGCTTCCTAAAATTTCTACAATAGGAGTCTAATCTCCTAATTATTCATGTAGTTGTTGTTGAGGTAAGTTTGTAATAGGATTCTTAGATATTCTCTTCCTTCCTTTTTTTCTTTGTTTCTCCTAGGTGACTCTTGATCCTCCTCCTTCAAAGTATCTCTAATTAGGAAGTTATCCCAATTATCTTCTAGTCTTTCAAGATGAAATTCAATGAGTATTTTTATAAGGCCATGGTGATACATGGTGTTTTCTATGAATTGGATTATTTTTTGAACATTCACATACATTTTCCTTAAGATATTTAACAGAAAATAAGGAATATTAATTTCATTCTCTTCAAGAAATACATCATCAAATGAATATGGTAAAAGAACATAAAACCAAATCTTCCTTCACACGTGACAAATTGTTATGAAACCAACTCACAAAAAGATAGAAAAGATAGATGGATGCCTTATAAATAAGCCTCTTCGAGGGGGCAACCTCCTTTACATTACACAAATGAACAATTCTTGGATGATACAAAGTATAAGACCTCCTTTCTATATATAGGAGTCTAAGGGGTCATAATATAATCAAAGCTGACATAACAATAATAATGTAAGGTCACAGTAATAACAATAGCGGGCTTCTATGGGGCACAATAATAATAATATGGGGACTACATAGGCACAACAATATAATAAGGGGGTTGTACTAATAACAATAAGGGGTTACACTAGTAGTATAGGGACCTAACATACCCCTCTACTTCAAAAAGTGTTGTCCTCAATGTTTGAGTAGTTCTTGATGCTTCTATATAAATTCTTATTCTCCCATGTGGAATCTTCAGCAAGTAAGTTCTTCCACTTGATGAGATACTCTGAAATTGATCTATTTTGTAGTTGTTGATTTCTCGGTTCTATGACTGTTTCAGGTTCCAATATGATTTTTCCTTCCTTGTCAAGTTCTCGAAATATTGTTTGAACTGGGATCTTCTGCAACTTTTGAATCAGTGGCCACACTTCTTCGTCCTTCTTCCATTCATCCTTTGCTTCGTTTATCCAATCTAGTTGGATAATAGAAATAGATCAAAAGAATTCTTCCACATCCTCATCCTTTCTTGAGAGTTTATCTGCAACAACATTTTGCTTCCCTTTTTTGTAGATGATTTCAAAGTCATAACCCAAGATATTTGTGACCCATTTTTTCCGTTCTTCTAAAGATAATCTTTGTTCTAAAAAGTATTTAAGACTACCATGATTAATTTTTACCTTGAAGTGTCTTCCCATTAGGTAAGGTCATCATTTCTTAACCGCATGTAATATTGCCAACATTTCCTTCTCATAAATTGTTGGCTTGAGATGTAGCTGTAAAAATACCCAGTCGCCTACATCAAAACTTCTTTCACTATGATGTTGTTCTGCCTATTGTTTCATTCAATTCTGCACCAAAGTAGCATTATCATTTAAAAATTGGAGAACTTTTTGTTGATGCTCGATTTGATCTTTCACTCCTTGAATATTTTTCTTCTTGATATGTCCTTCTATCTTGAGAGTTTGAGTGGTAATTTCTTTGAATGCATTACAATATATATCCGGATTCATTTCTTGATGCTCAATGTGATCTTTCACTTCTTGAACATTTTTCTTCTTGATATGTCCTTCTATATTGATAGTTTGAGGAATGGTAATTCCGGCCAATGCATTACAAGATATGGTCACATTCATTTCTTTTTCTTGATGTGATCTTTCACTTCTTGAACCTTTTTCTTATTGATATGTCCTTCTATATTAAGAGTTTGAGGAGTGGTGATTCTTGCCAATGCTTTACAAGATATGATCAGATTCATTTCTTCTTTCTTTGGGGGTGGGTCCTGGAGTATATCATCTTCTTTTGATGTTTGTTGATCCTTTTCTTCCTCCTCTTCATAATCTATGTAAAATAATTTCTTCTCAGCACAATTATGACCTTTATTGTATTTGTTTTTCACAATTGTAACAAATCCCTTTCGCTCTTTTTTCTTCCAATTGTTGTGGTGTCACCCTTGTAGGTTGTGGAAGGCTAGGATAAACAACACTTCCATATTTATAGTTGTGAGGGGTAGAATTCCTTGTTGTCATAATTTTGCTTTCCACTTTTCTTGCCTACTTGAATGCCCTCTCCAATGAATCAGGTTCCCAAAGACGAACCTCATGTTGAATGTTATCCTTTAAAGTCCCTATGGAGACATCAATCCTCTGCTTCTTTGGAATATCATTTTCCCTTATATTCAATTTTTGAAAGTCCTCAATGTGCTCTGCCACTGAACACTTTTGTTTGAGATTTATCAATTCGCAAAAGAAGGTGTTTCTCTTTGTATCCTCATGATGCGCTATCATTTCCTCCCTGAAAATTGACCACGTAACAAGTGGTTTACGAGAACAAAGCCCTTTATACCATAAAAATTAATCCATTTCTAAATATGAAAATGCAATACCTACCTTTTGTAACAGTGGTACGCCATGTAGATCAAAATATTTCTCCATCTGTAGTATCCAATTTACCAGATCCTTGCCATCAAACTTCCTCATATCGCTTTTTCTTGATTTTAGGAGCTCGATCTTGAAATGATTGTAACTTTGTAAATTCAAATTTCCAAGTTCTAAAATTGTGTCTTGTAGTAGCCCTCTAAGTCCTCTTTCTAACCCCAAAAGTCGAATCGATATTGGATTTTGTAAGGAACTATTATGTCAAATCTCCCACGATGATTGGATTATAGACTGGTTTAGCAGAGCGAATTTTACAAAGTGCCATGTGTCACTGTTTCAACCTTAGGACCTAAAACTTATATATAAAAAACTATAGTTCATTTTTATTCTTCAACTTCTTATGAAATTTCAATTTTATGCTCAAAGTGAATGTTATGATGATTTTCCCAAGGTCACATGTTTAGCATGTAATTTGAGAGCCTACAAAAACCCTAAATGTCTCAGATTATATCTCAGAAAATATAGCACAAAAAGATCTAAAATTCGGACCTAAGCTTCACTGCGATTTTGGTTTAAATGGATTTTAATTTCAGAGTCTGAACCTTTGTAGAATAAATATTATAGCGAAACTTCCATGATGACCTATTTGAGATGAAATTCTAGAGCTTCCAAAAACTCTAACTTCCTCAGACCATATCTCTGACAATATAGCGAGAAAAGATCTGAAATTCGTACAAGAGGTTCAGACCGATTTCTTCTCAAATGGGTTTTTTTTAGCTTCTAAAAATTTGTAGTGAAAATGCTATAGCAAAAATTCCATGATGACCTCTTTGGAGAAGTAAAACCCTAGAATCCAAAGCTCTGATAGCAAATGTTATGAAACTAGCTCACAAAAATATAGAAAATATAGATGAACACCTTAGAAATAAGCCTCTTTGAGGTGGCAACCTCCTTTACATTACACAAATGAACAATTCTTGGATGATACAAATGACAAGACCTCGTTTCTATATATAGGAGTCCAAGGGGTCATAATATAATCAAAGCCGACATAACAAAAATAATGTAAGGGCACAGTAATAACAATAGTGGGCTTACCCGGATGCGGGTGTTAATGACTGCAATTAAGACGAGTGTTTCGTCCACGCGCCGAGGACATGCTACCATGCTGCGGACAGGTGGTCGACATGGGCTCCGGGCTGGTTTTTGGCCCAAAAGAACTCAACGAGCCTTAATGGCGATTCAATGCGTTGGGCTTTCCAAGGTTCAGCCAACAGTTATCTTGTCATGGAGAACATCATCCTCATTCTGTATCTGCAATTCGGCTCTGGTTCTGGAAATTCGGAGGTTCAAATTAATGTGGAGGAGGGAGGCTCTGAGGGCAGTATTCTCACCCTCGAGTCCTTCCCCTGCCCGAATCCTGCTGGGTGTTCTCGCCTGGTTCAGTTGAATTTGTCGATTGCTGCTAGGAGGCAGGGACATTGGTGTAATAGGCCCCGCGAAGGTCTTCTGGGTAGCCGAAGGCACAAGGCCGCTAAGCTTCGCCCTGTTTTTCTCATGGCGCCGCGCGCAGGGTATCGCAGGCCACGCAGGGGTGGTAATTCGGGGCATTAGAGTGGCACTAGAGACAGTGATCATTCCAGCCCGCGGAGAATCTCTCCTTTGGCCTGTGCCTTGCCTCCCTCCGGGGATTCGGAGAATTCTACTGAAGAAGTTTGTAACGTAGTGCAGACTGCGACTCTCTACTATCGACGCAAGAGGGACAAACCAGTTGTCAAGGCTATGATAACAGTTATTTTTGAGGAGGAGGATGAGGTGGAAGGAAGCTTGGAAGCTGACATGGAAGAAAGGACTTCCCCCTCAACGGACAACACTTCCAAGATTAAGGACAGTTCCTACAGTCCATAATTGCAGAGTAAGATGGACGAGGACAGCACCTTCGGTTACTCTGCTGAGCAGGCGGAAGCATTACAAGAGGTCACCAGCCTCAAAGGGAAAGAGCCCCTGGTTTCTTATGGGGGTCCTTCAAAGGCTCAAAGGGACACCCATCACAACAAGTCTTCCTCTCCTCAGAGCCCGACAAAGAGAGAAGCGTCTGAAGATTCGTTTGACTATACCTTGTATCTAAAATTACCTCCTGGCATTGAGAGCATTGAAGATATTCCAGTTGGCATGGAGGTGACCTGGGAGCATGACCCGGTTCGTGCAGCAGAAGACCGCAAGAAGCGTGCGCAGGAGCGAGAGGCTGAAGCGTGGAAGAAGCTGGGAAATTAATGTCCGATGAGTTCTGGGTAAGCCTGTCCTCAGGCGATCAGTGTGTCTTTCTTTTTGGCTTCTTTTTGGGTAGGGCAGTATGCAGCAATGAAAAACTGTAAGCTCGAATTAATGTTGTTGTAATGGGTCTTGAGGTCTGGATCTTGAGGTTAGGGTCTTGCGGTCTGGGTCAATTTCTAGTTTCTCTGTCTGTCTATGTCGAGTTTGTCTATCTATGTCGGTCCATGCTGAAGTTCAAATCATCTCTCTTGGTATGTTTTGTAACGCTAGCCTGTATACGCAGACTTTTCAGGTTGGTGAGGAAAGTTTTTGTCAGAGAGCTGCACACTCGCTCTCAGAGGTGTAAACCTCTTGTAAATACTCTTTTTGATTTTTAATATATTTAGTTAGCCTTTGCCAAGAAAAAAAAAAATAACAATATTGGGCTTCTATGGGGCACAATAATAACATTATGGGGACTACATAGGCACAACAATATAATAAGGGGGTTGTACTAATAACAATAATGGGTTACACTAGTAGTATAGGGACCTAATACAAATTTATGAATTACTAGCAACAAATTTCTTCATTTACCCTTAAGTGTTGTATTGAGAATCCATTTCTTAAAAATAGTGATATCCATACCTGGGTTTTTCAAGAATGTCTTTCATTCTTCTCCTTCAATGCCCCTGTTCTTAACCCATTTCTCTCCAACTCTAGACAGTCTGGTAGCTTCATCAATAAGAGATTTTGTCACTGCAAACTTGATATCTCCAATTTCAAACTCTATGCCATCAAAATCTCTGGAAAATTATTTGGTTAATTCCATGTTAAAACCATCAAAATTTTCCACAAACTCTAGCCACTGTGCTTTCTGCAACATTTCCTTCACCTGTGGATATCCTTCCATTTGGTTTTGTTCCTACTATGGCACCAATGGTTAAGTAGTTTTACCTCAGAATTTGCTTCTTGACATGGTATGAGTCAAGGTTTCAGGATAATGGCTTCGGTGAGAGTATAAACTAGAGCGAGGGGAAAAATAAGTGAAGTGACCATTAGGGTATGAATGGATCTGAGTTGGGCGATTTAAAATATGAATTCGGAATTTGAGACGAGTGTTATGTAATTATGAGGGATGAATGGGTGATTTACTGCTTTTTATTTAATATGACAAAATATTTTCATCTCAATTTCGGCAATGACGGTTTTTGAACTAGCATTATATTGTCCATATAATTCATACACTAATTTTTTGACCCTTATTATTAAATTAAATATTTTCATACCTTTTGAATTGATGATTCTAACATTTGATTGATCCATTTTGTATTGCCTTCAGGTGCTTCCAAGGATGGATTT
>APFE030463660.1:0-18917 GCA_000404065.3 Pinus taeda | reverse complement strand
GGTGTTGGAACTACTACACCTACATGCAGACTCTCAGTTAGAGCATTGGATTGCATGCAAGAGGACTCTTAGTTAGAGCATGCGACTACATGCAACTACTACACATCTACATGCAGACTCTTAGTTAGAGCATGGGATTGCATGCAAGATTCCTTTTGCATGATCTACTCCTTGATTTGCTCCTTCTTTAACTCCGCAACTAACTAGTTATCTCCAGAACTTGTTGTAGGCGTTGAGTCTTCTCATTGACCACCACTATAGTGCATTACCTTGGGATCTTCACCCAGTAATGCTATATCATGAGCATTGTAAATATTTTCTAATGAATCATTCTTTTCTTCTTTCGATTTTCCTTCAGTGTTTTTGCTCTGCAAAGCTGTGTGTTCAACCTTTACTAGCTAGATTCGTCTCTGCAGGTTTTCTAACACATTTACACTATTGAAGGCCGAGAAGCACTACACCAATGAACTAAGTGGACCATAGAGCGTGGGTACGTTGATCCGGTCAACGTACGAGATCAGAAAGGCTCTGTCTTTTAAGGCTGCGAGGCTCAGTTGAAGGGCCGCAGGGCCAAATTCATCAATCACCTGGGCATGTGAAGGACTCCTATCAGCTGGAAACAATTGTTAGAGGCTAATCGTATCCTTGGAGAATTGTGTTTTGAAGTGCCAGAATCGAAGTGAAAGCATGATTCACTGTGATTGGAAGTCAAATCACATTGTCAGAGAGAATTAAAACTATTGTACACACCACCTGTAACATATTGATTTGAGTATGTAATCGCCCCTAGACGTAGAATGTGAGTATATGGTCAGGGGTTGAATTTGACGGGTGACCTTACCCGTCAACGAATTTTTTTGGACGTTTTTTATTTTTAAACTGCCCATCATATGACTTTTAAAATTTATTTGTACAAGTTTCATTTGATTTTAAATTGTACTTACAATTGTTCAAATTTTCTATTCTTTGTTGTACCATTCGGCTCAAGTCTCATTACTACACTTTGTTTTGAGACGTGCTGATCAAATTTTTCTGCAAATTTTCCAGATTGTTCAAATGTTCTGACTTTTTTTTTGTTTAAAATGGAAATAGTGATAAAATTGATGGGAAATATATATAGAAACAACAAAAAATAATATTATGAAGTGAAAAAATATATATTCATAATTAATTTCACATGACAATAATTGTGGTTCGTGAAACGCTAGAGTTTTTCTAAAGTGTTTTGAGATAATTTCATAGAATTATTATTATTTTTACTTCAGTAAAAAAGCCTGGTGGACGCCAACTGAAATATATGAATAAAGAATAAAGAATGGAACGCGCCCCTCGTGGGGGGCGAGGAGTCGCGGTTTCTTTTACCACACCATAAAGACAGAGAGCTTCTTTAATCATAAGCATATTATAAAAACTATGAAACCTAGCAGGCTAGCACTGGTACGCTGCTGTGGGGTTTTATTTCAAAAATCCAAATTCTATTTACACAGGAATAGAAGTTAAATACTCAAATAAATATAAATCAAACACTCAGAGTTATTCCTCTGTCGAAGTATGAGGATTTGGCTGCAATCTTATTCTTCTCCATCCCTCAATTTGCTATGCAAAATTTACCGAAATTTCTCCTCACATTCACATGAATCTAAATCGACTCTACTTTCGAATCTTAACAAATCTTAACAATGTTAGATCCTTTTCCACTCTCATTCTTGTTTTGGTGGCTAACAGCAATAAATAGCAGCCGTTCTCTTCGTAGATCAACCCACAAGATCGATCGATGGGGTTGCGGGTAAAGATGTCCCCTTATTGGACCCAGCAAGAGAAATAATTTGTTTGTCCCTGAGCAATCGATTCAGAGTCTTACATTTCAATTTCATTTCTCATTTAGGATTCTTTTAATTACACACGTCTAAATAGACCAATGGCAATCTACGAAAATCGATTTTATTTTATTTGGAATGAGGATAACCAGAATTGTAATTCGTTTGATTAAATTTAAATATCATCTATCAGAATCGTGCGATGCGTTTTTTGAATTCGAAGACGTCAAAACAGGGTTTATTTAATTTGATTAGAGTAGTCCGGGTCGTTTCTTAAATTCCAAGACAACAAAACAGGGTTTAATTAATTTTGACTTCTAGTTTTTTTCAAGGAGCCTGCAGATCTCTTTTAGTTAGAGAGCCTCGGGGTGGAATCACACAGTAAATCGAAATTCATTTATGATTTCAAAAATAATTCAAATCAGTTTACCTAATCTTTATCACAGTATCTATGTTTACTTAACAAATATTTAAAAGAGCTATTGCATTTTTCAATTTCAAAAATTCTCTCTGATAAATTCCTGAAGGTACCTTAAAAAAATATTGCTCCATTGTAGCAGACTAGCAGTGATCATTCGGCCCTTTGTGTTGAGGGATTTTATCCCCTAGGGCTTTTGGGTGGAACCCTAGCAGACTGAAAGTTGTCTAAACAAAGAAACATGCATACACACAGCCATTATACTAGCAAAAGCTAATTCTAAGGTAAGAAGGACGTACCCCAGGTCCTACGTTCGAGTAGTTCCTCAAGGGTCCAAACCCTTCTTCACGTCCCTTTCGCTCTTTTGCCCTGCAAAACCAACAATTCCAAAGAATGAAACAGTATATGGACAAAGATTTATACAAAAATCATCTTTATGTTATAAAAGAAGGAAGTTAGTTATGAACTTTAAACAATCATTCATACATGAAATTCAAACATGAACATCATAAACATAAAGAAGAAGCATATCGGGGAACAAGACGTGTTTCTTTATTAGACAAATAGAATAGTACAAAAAAGAGCAATATCACCTGAACCACTTCTGCAGGCTCAAATCTCAGCCTCCTTCTGGATCCATCCTGCCTCAAGCCTCTAGTAGGTCACCTTCCAATACTCACTCCAAGATGTCATGACTAAGGGATGAACATCAAATCACAAGGAAACAAGGGTTTCCTGTACAATATGGGGGAAGTGCAGAAGGCACAAGGGTCTTCAGACCTGATCAGGGGAAAAACTCAGTATAATAACCTTGCTCTATACTCTCTCCTCCTTTAGGCCTTCCCTTTGATGTCTTTTTATACCAATTCCAAAGTAGTTTTTTAGTTAGGAATTGGTTGGGGACAGTTGAGGCCACGGGCACTAACAGGTGATCAGCAGGTAAAACCCGCGATCTCCACCTGAAAATAAGGAGTTTTATATTTTTTTAAGTGTTTTAATACATATACGCGGGTTGGGTATGTATGAACCCGCGTATACACGTGTTTAACTCAGGGCAATGTCGCGTACAGGGAATAAAACATTGTTTTTTAAATTTGGGACCAGGTCTGGAAGGAGGGGTTTCCCTAGACCATGAGTGCAGCATCACAAACCATAATAGTGAGATTTGGAGCTATAACAACAATACAAATAAATACGGCACTGGAAGGGGAAGAAGATAACATGGACTTGCCAAAATATCAAACCCAAATGGAGGCTGATTCACAAAAAGACAAAGGAAGCGAAGAGGAACAAATAATGACGAGACTGTTACAAGAATGGAGGCATCTGGATGAGAGATTTATATAGGAGAAGGTAGGAGTAATTATGGAAAATCAACCAGAACAACTAGAATCACAAGGTACACAAAGTATCAGAATAGGCAATGCTGGAAAAGGAGGAAGAAAACGTGGTAGGCGTCCAATGAGTGAGACCATCCAAGTGGTTTGGGAGATGCTGGTGAATTCAAGAAGAGTCATACCTCTTTAAGAGGTATTTCAACAACCGCCCAAATTATTAAAATGATAATTACAACCTGGAATACCAGAGGTCTTAATAGTGAGGGGAAATAGAGATATCTGAGAGACAGGTTGAAAAAAGATAAACCCAGCATAATGATAATTCAAGAAACTAAGATTAGTACTCAGAAAATGGAAGAGATAATGAGGAGATTTAATCCTCATTATGAGCTAATGGGTCAGGATGTCATAGGTAGTGCAGGAGGTCTAGCAATTCTATGGAATCCAGAGGAAGTTCAATTTGGAAATTGGGTTAGTATGCCCCAAATTCTTTCAGGCACCTTTAGAATGATAGGCTCGTCGGAATGGATAATCCTCACAGGGGTATATGGCCCGCACTTAATAGGCGAATGCAGGAGCTTTCTTCAAAATATAGGAACAATCCAAAGGTTATACCCAGATCTACCATGGATTGCAGGAGGGGACTTTAACATGATTACAACCCTAATGGAAAAATGAGGAGGACTGAGAAGAACAGACTAAGACATTCCCACAATAAATGGGATCCACACATGGAATAACATAAGAGGGGGGAAAAATCAAATTGCATCAAGATTGGACAGAGTTTTAATATCTGAACAAATTATAAACAAGGATATATTCATAGAAATAATGATCCTCCCAGCAATGGGCTTAGACCATTGGCCAATCAGGCTAGAAATTGACATCAAAGTGAGCCCAAAGAAATGTTTTTTTAGGTTTGAAGCCTTCTAGCTCAGGGATCAGCAGTTCATGTCAAAGGTGGCGGAGTGGTGGAACTAGAGCCAACAAAGAGGAAGAAGTAGGATGCAGACTTTCCAACTAAAATTAAAAGAACTCAAAGGAAAAATTAAAAAATGGAGCAAAGAAGAATGTGGGAATATATTTAAAGAGCAGCAATGCTTAGAACAAAAAATGAGAATACTGCAACAAGAAATTATAACAGAAGGTAGAAGCAAGGAAAGAATCAGAGAAGAGGGCATAGTGATAAGCCAAATTGAAGAACGAAGAAAACAGGAAGAGATACTATGGAAGCAAAAGTCTCGAATAAACTGGCTCCATGAAGGAGAAAGGAATACAAAGTTCTTCCACCAAGCCATGATCCAGTAGCGACAAAGGAATAGAATATTCTCCATCAAAAATGAGGAGGGGCAGCACCTAACCCAGCATGAAGAAATGGAACAGGATTTAGTTGGGCACTTTAAGGATATCCTTACATAACCTAAAGTGAATAGAGAAGAGGCTATAGGAAGGATATGCAACAAAATCCCAAGGATGATCACCAAGGACCAAAACTTAGCTCTCATGAGGGCAGCAACCCTGGATAAAGTGGAGGAAATCCTGAAAGGGATGAAAAGAAATAAATCTCCAAGACCAAACAGATTTATAGTGGAATTCGACCAAGCAGGCTGGCACTTCTTGGGGCAAGACATCCTGGAGGTGGTAGAAGAATTGCGCAGACATCAGAAGATATGGCCTGGCCTCAACTCAACCCTTTTGTCTCTTATTCCCAAATATTCTCATTCGAAAACTGCTCAGGGTTTTCGACCTATTGATCTTTGTAATGTAATCTATAATATTATAGCCACACTGATGGCTAAGAGACTGAAACCAATCCTATCTAGTATTATCTCCCAGAAAGGACTGGGTTTGTGGAAGGGAGACAAATTCTAGATGGCTTGGTGGTGTCTCAAGAAGTAGTGCATTCTTTGAAACATAAAAAGGAAATGGGAATGATGATCAAACTGGATCTTTCAAAGGCATATGACCATCTAAATTAGGATTACCTTAAAACAATTTTAATGGCATTTGGCTTTTGCAATAGATGGGTAAAATGGGTCTATGATATGATTTCCACTCCAAATTTTTCCATTCTCTTGAATGGAACGCCAACCTCGACTTTCAATGCTACAAGAGGATTGCGACAGGGGGATCCTTTATCCCCATTCTTGTTCATCATAGCAGCAGAAGGACTGGGATGATACCTCAAAAAAGAACTAAGAGAGAGAAAAATCAAAGGGTTGAGGCTATGGGGAAGTAACTTACCAATTACTCATCAACAGTTCGTAGATGATATTATGCTTTTTTGTGTTATCTCCTTACAAGAAGTAAAAAGGGTTAAACGTATTGTTGACCTCTTTATGGAAGCATCAGGAACTGAAATTAACAAGGATAAATCTTGTACATTCCTCTTCAACACACCAGACATGGTCAAAGCCCACTTGACTAGAATTCTGGGTTTCCACACTGGTGAATTACCCACAAAATACTTGGGAAATCAATTAGGTTTAAATCCTTTGAAGATAGCAAATTGGCAGCAAACGATTAAGAAACTCAAGAATAAACTGGCTAATTGGTCTTTCCGATCTTTGAATATAGCAGGAAGAATAGTGCTTCTCAAATCAATTCTTCAAGCAATTCCTATCTACCCTCTCTCGGCAATGGCATTTCCTATAGGGGTATGTACAAAAATGACGGAAATATTCAAAAAATTCATTTGGGGAGGACCAAAGAAACAAAATAAATGGGCTTTAATATCGTGGAAGGGACTAATAAAAAATAAAGAAGAAGGAGGACTGGGTCTTAGAGATCCGTATACATTGAACCAAGTTCTAGGGGCAAAGCCATGGTGGAGATGAATGAGGGGTGGAGATGATCTATGGAAAAAAAATATGGACTCAAAAATGCAATATGCCCACAACCACTGAAGGTATTCTTAGACTAGAGGATGTTCCAAGAGGCTCCACAATATGGGACATGGCTAGTCAAAGCAGAGACATTATATTCAAACATGCATTCTGGGAAATAAGGAATGGAAATGCAGCTAAATTCTGGGATGAAGCATGGCAACAAAGAGAGAGAATGATAGAGTTGCAAGGCCTACAAAACACTTGTCAGAAGGCTAAAGCTGAAGGGCTAAATTATGTAAGTGAATACTGGAAGGAAGAAAGTCAAGAGGAGACCTAGAGAACCTGAAAGAAACCAGAAGAATGGGATAGTCACATTGATCCTGAACAAAGAGATCTATTTGTAAGAGAAACGGAATAAAGAATAATAACCATTATAACAGGTCCAGATATACTACGGTGGGGTATATCCACAAAGGGAACCTTTGAGTTTAGAGAAGCCTATTATCTAACTATCCAACAGGAGCATGATGAAAATGCACCCATGTGGAAACAAATATGGCAGAGCAATTGGTGGCTGAAGGTAACTTTGTTCTTATGGTTAGTAGGAAAAGGATGAATTTTAACTTGGGATCAGATTCAGAAGCAAGGATTCCATGGACCTCCTAGATGCAGCCTCTACAAACAAGACCAAGAAACGCAAGAACACCTTTTGAACACATGTCCTGTTGCTCAGCAACAATGGGAAGAAATCAGGAAACTCTTTGGGAGGACAAACAGAGACCCTCATAACATTAAACAAACCATTCATCAATGGGGAGAGGTCAATTCTCAAGTCCAGTGGTCATAAGAGCCTGGAGTCTAGCAATTGGTTTTAACATGTGCCTAATATGGAAAGAAAGAAATCGAAGAATATTTCAAAACAAAGACAACCCTCTAGAGATGATTTGGAAGAGAACCCAAAAACTTATAAGGGAAACTATCCTAGCGGAAGCTTGGGCTCAAGAGGATTGGAAAGCAACTCCAGAAGAAAGACAGATCTTAGCATGCCTAAATCTAGAACAAGGCATCGTTTATCCTCAGAAGAAAAAAAACCAGAGCACTCATAATCAGATCTCAACCAAGTTCAAATGCCCTCGAGATGGCTTCTTCAAACTAAACTTTGACGGAGCCTCAAAAGGAAACCCAAGGCCAGCAGGGTTCAGAGGCATCTTCAGGGATAATCAAGGGTGGACAAGATGGGTTTATGCTAATCGGGGAGGTATAATGAGTAACAATGAAGCTGAATTAATGGCAGTCTATCAAGACATCAAAATAGCAATCCGAAATGGATACACTAATTTGGAAATAGAAGGAGACTCGAACCTAGTGATAGAGATGCTCAGGAAACTGAATAATGGTAAGGACCGAGAAAAAGTAGCGAAGAGTTGGAGGACGGCTATACTTTAGGACCTCGCAATAATAATGAAATGCATTGATTACAAGATCATAAACCATGTAAGAAGGGATGGTAATAAGGCAATAGATTTCCTTGCTAACTAGGGTTGCAATGAACAAGAAGGAAAGGTAGATAGTATATGGCCAATTCATTGGGAAGAACCATGATGGGAGACCCTCAATTCAATCATTACCCAAGATAATAATGAGATTACAAACTCAAGATAAGGGTCACAGATGGCCCCTAATCGGGGTGAAAGAAGTGGAGACAACGTGTGATAAAATGATGAAGGAAGGAGGGTGGAAAAGCAGGCCACCGTACAGCCTAATAATTCCATAGGACGCAGGGGCAGCATGCAGGCAGGGTAGAATCTCGAGGCGTGGAGGTGACAGGGAAGTGGAGGAAGAAGCAGGAGAAAATGGCAGAGGAAGGATGATGGAATGTCAGGTAGGTGGAAGGAGGTTAACAAGGGTGGTGAAGGATAGAACCAAGGTTATCATGTAGCAAGGGAAGGAGATGATGGGAGCTCGATGCGAACTAGTTTTCTCTACAACTCCGCTTAGGACGGGGTATGTATTCGTAAAACCAATCCTTGCATTTCTTTTAATCTTTAGCAATATTAGGGAAAAGGGGGGAGAGCCAGACGCTGCAGAGGGAAAGAGAAGCAAGAGGGGAATGGAATCCTCTCCTGCTACAAACAGTCAGAAGGCAGAGGGTGGCAGGATAAGAAATGTTAGGGAAGAATCTAGTAAGGTTGGGAGCTATGCAGGCCAGGGTAAATGCATGCATGGATTCTGTACAGATAATGATCAGGGGCAGTTTGAGGAGGTAAAATAGGCAATCTGGGAGGCTGAGAAGACTCTCGAGAACATTCACCAACCTTATCTTAGGGGAGGAAGGCTGGGGAATAACCCGACCACTAGAAAAGCATAGCAGGGGGAGGGTAAGAACTAGGAGAGGGAAGCAAAGTAGCCTAGAAGCGAAGCATTTACATAGAACATAACATTTTTTGTTGGACAAGGTAGTTAGGCAGCAACTAAGAACAAAATGGCCCACCGAGGTTAAGGAAGAGGGCATAGGGGTAGAGGCAGACATAACCAAATAGGCAGAAAGGAATCAAAGCCTTCCTCTCTGGCATGTTGAGACACAGCCAAAAAACCATGATACATACTATGCAAGAGGCAGAAAAAGCTTACAAAGAGGGAACTAACAAGGACATTCGTAAGCTTATTCAAGAATTGGAGGCAAATGTAATGGAGGAAGACTCGGATCCTGAAATGGAAGAATGGGGTAACATCATTCCTAACCCGGGCAACTCCAGGGGATGCATGACCTTATATAAGCAGGCTTTAGATGTCTATTGGGTGCTAAAGCGGTTACTGGCAAAGGCAATGGAGAAAGTTGCAGAGGAAATGGCTGAAGTGGCTTAGGGCATGCCCAATATGAAGCGAGAAATGAAGAATATTCAAATCACTATGCTCATGCAAGACAGTAAGCTGGACGAAATTCAGCAACAGCTGAAGAAGATTGCTCCAGCAACGAGAGACGCAGAAGCACCTCCTCAAATTGTGGAAGATTAATCCTTTAGTTTAAATCAATGGTTTACCATGTTTTTTCCTTGAGAATAGTTTCTCCTTTTCTTGTTGATAGTTTTTAATGATGGTCTAGAACCAGATTAATAGTTATTGTTGTGAAGCTTATTTGGCATGGATCTTCAGACTTATTCTTTTTTGTTACTGGATGGCTTATAAAAACTTAAGGTGGCCAATAGATCTGATTTCCCATTTGGGCAAGTTGAGGCCACCAAACGATGTACATGTTTCAACCTGGTTTTGATATAAATAGAAAAATAAGGGTCCTACTGTGGCTTACAAAAAAAAAAATTCCAAATTTCATAAAAATTTCATGCACATAAAAGAAAAGAGGATAGTATCATGTGTGGGCTAGTCAAAGTGGTAGTAGGAACTCCTAGATCCCCAGTACTGAGAACATCCTTGTTTAACTAATTTGGATTCCTTGGAGGTGGTGGAATAGCCCTAGGGACTATAGGCTCAAAGAATGGTGTGCAACACGTGGGTGCTAGCTGATGGGGGATGTGAACCTAGACAATTTGTTTCCCCATGTAGTCGACGCCTGAGCGTGGTGTTGACCCAGTATTGAGAGAAAAAGAGCAGAGTGGTATATGGATGGGAAGAATTTCAAAGGTCTATATCTAGTTGGTTATTTATCAAATAAGTATTTTTGTAACATTTAATTAATTATGCTACAATTACTTATGTATATTTTATGGGCTATGTATGAATTTCAATTGTTGTGCATGAATTATAAATTGTTATATGTAAAAATTAAATAACTAAGTAGTAATAATCCTACATACAAGCAAATTACATTAAAGTGCATTTAGAAATGCATACCACCATGCAGGAAATCAAATAAAAGTATAAATACCCAGGTGACAGGGTACAATAGTAATAGGCACAAAAATATGCCTTGGTCGATGGTTGGAGACAATGTTGGAGTAACAAAAATGGAAAAACAATCATTAATCCAATTTACAGAGATTCATTGGGAATGATATACCTAGTAGATGACTAAAATGATCAAGTAGTGGGTTAGGAATGTTACAGGTAGACACGGAATGAGTTGGGGATGTTACAAAAACAAAGCAAGAATAGTGGTATATGTACTAACTATGTTTGTGCGCTTTGTGGCAAGTATGGCCATTATACCCATAATTTCCCTCAAATTCATGAATTAAAATGCATGCATGATGCTATAAATAACCATATCACTTAAGCTTGAGGGAACCAATAACTGGTCATGCTAGAGAACCCCTACCCAAATCAAGGAACCATACCCACTCAACATGAAGTTGGGAAACTACAATACCAAAATTCTGCAGGGGGGGACCTTATATCATAATAATTGAGATATTTACATGAACACAATAGAAATCCTACTATAGAATCATCATTGATAATGTGTTTCTCTTCCATAACCTAATTTTCCATCAACAAAGGTAATTCCATTTACTACTACACCACCCTTAACAATCCTATGAGTTCCCATAGATATAGTTTCTAAGTTGACTAAAGGACCGTTACAACATACATTGCATAATGTGAAGGTTGTACATAGTTATAGTATTGTCCTTAACCTAACACAATCCCCTTCTAACATGCCAGCATTGGAATTTCTTACAACTTGTCCAAATCAGAGGAAAGCCTTAATTTTTTCATTAGGTATTATCTGTAATACCCATTCCCAACCTCGGTAATGTAAATATATGTATGGATGATCTTTAGGTTTGTTGAGATGAGTTTTATTTTGGGGGCATGTGTGCCCTTGTATATATGTGTACATATATTTTTGGGCCAATGTTCCTATGGATATATTCCTTTAGAGGCTATGAGGCCAAATAGCCTGGAATTGCAAGCATAATCTAAATATTGTACATATATTAATAAATAGGATGGATATATACTAAATCCACATAAAAGAGTATGTGGGGTGCTCAACACTAGAAAAGAGGCCAACGATATCAACATGTTTATTTTGTTCAAAGAGGCACTAAGGCCTATGTGGCTTTAGAGGGTGCCACATGGAAAAATAAAGCCATTCATACATCAAGTAAGTGAATTTTCCTAGAAAGGCATTCATTTATTAGTTATTGGATGCTATGGAGTTCATCATATTTTGGTGAGTCTATGTGGCTATATTTATGGCTATGGAGTGGAATTAATGGACTCACTATGGTAGCCCTAGAGTTCTGATGTGGACTCATTTTAGTGACTAGTAAGTGAGCCTTGTTCTTAGGTTCAATAACTAACTCGAACTTATTTTTGGTTTTGCTGTAGAGAGTACCTAGAGCCTGGAGAGCAAAAAGAACTCCTAGATCCATAGAGCTAAGACCATCCCTAAACAATTGTACAATTGAGGGACTGCTAGGTGCGAAGAAGGGGTGCACCACTTGGGTGCAAGATGATGGGGGCATGAGCCTGTAGGTTTGAGGATGAGGTTGTTTGGGTTGGTACCTTAGCTCAGTATTAGTTTTGTATGTGTGTGACTTAGTGTCACCATTTCCCATGGAGTTGAGGACCTAGCTCGAGGGTGACCCACAGTTAAGAGTTTATGAATCACATGGTCTATGGCTAGGTGGAAGGCACAAGAACTACAACCAGTCAAACTTCTATTATAGATAGGTATTCATGTGTTTTTTTTCCTAATTTATGTTTATGTACCATGTTAATTTATAAGCCCTAGTGTTGGATCTATTATGTGATTGTGTATTTTTTTTATTCCATTGTGCATAATTAATATGAAAAATAATGAATGATGGTTAATAAGTGTAATGCATGTTTACTAGGCATTGCTTAGAATGCACATGTAGAAAGGCATTACATTGTGCACAGGTTAATGTTGGTACAAGCATGTAATTTGGTAATTCAAGACTATCACTGAGGGCCACTAGGAATAACACACCCAGTTGGTAGGTTAAATTAACCATTTATGAGTTCTCTTTGTTACAGGGAAGCAGAAAGGGGGCCAAAGCATACTAGTTTTTGTATCAGAGCATCGAAAATTCTACTAAAAATTTGTAATTATTACCATGGCTATGAGTAGCATCTCTTGTATGGGGGATAGGTACATTAAATGGTGGTATAAAATCCTAGGTACAACTTTGGACTAGCTTGGACCGAAAGTGAACACAGGGAAAAGTTACAAGTTGTGTATATATTGTTCGTCAAAATTCTCATGTTAGGTCCCTATAATACTAGTGTAGCCCTTTATTGTAACTGTTAGTGTATCCCCCTTATTGTTATTTGTGTGCCCATGTAGCCACCATATTGTTATTATTTTTCCCAATAGAAGCCTACTATTGTTGTTTGTGTTCCCTTGCATGTTTGTGTTCCCTTGCATTATTATTGTTATGTAGGCTCTAATTATGTTGTGACCCCTTAAAATCCTATATATACAAAGGAGGTCTTTTCATTTTTATCATTCAAGAATTGTTCATTTATTTTATGTAAAGGACGTGTCCCCCTCGAAGAGGCTATTTATGTCATTGATCTATCTTTTCTTTGATTTTATTTGTTGGTTGCATAACATTTGGTATTAGAGCTTTGGATTCTAGGGTTTCACTGCTTCAAACAGGTCATCTTGGTATTTTTGCTATAATATAATTTCTACAACACTTCAAAAGATAAAATTTAAACCACAAGGAGTCAAAACCTTGGTGAAATTCATGTAAAAATTTTAGATCTTTGTTCTCTATATTTTCTAATATATGGCCGGACAAATTAAGGTTTTTGTAGGATCCATAATTCAATATCAAACAAGTGACCTAGGTAAAATCATCATAACTTTTGCTATTAACATCAGATTTGAATGTCATAAAAATTAACTGAAATTTTACGGACTGAAGTTTTTCTTATATCTTTTTCAAGTTCGCAGGTTGAAACAATGACATGTGGCACTCTATACAAGTTCACTCTACTGAATTAGTCTATAATCAAGTCATCATGGGATATTGGGCATAAATTTTTATTGAAGACTCTAATCTTGGTTAGACTTGTGGAGTTGGAAAGAATACTTAGAGGGAAAACATAGGAATAAAATTCAAACCTTGAAGATCTGAGATTACAAAGATACAACAATTTGAATAGAGAGCTCCGAAAAAGAAATAAAAAGGTGTGTGTTTTTTTTAAATTTTCATAACTTTTGTTTGAAAAATCAATTTGAAGTGATTTAGAGAGAATAATAAAGCATATATATATCATTGTTTGATTTTGAAATTCTGCAAAACAAAAAAATGGACACACCTAGTAAGCAACCAAAAGGATCTACTATGACGCATGAAGAAGAGGAAGACATGCAATGTGATATATCAAAATTGCGAGACAACGTGCAACAAATTTTCTTTCGCAAAGAGTAATAAAAAATGAACTAGAATTTAAGATGGATAGTATAGAAGCAAAATTGAAAGGCAACATGGAATATTTTAAGAATGGTTTAAAAGCAGACATGGAAGGTTTGAAAGAAGGTTTGGAAAATTTGTTAAAAGAAATGCTTCCTAGTGGTGACAAGGTACTCCATAAAAATCAAGATGAGGGAAAAAGGAATATGAAATATGACTTAGAGACTCCAACATTGGGTTTAAGACCCACCACATTCCAAAGATATATATGAGCAAGTTTGATGCAAATGATTTAGTAACATGAATACTATAGATGGAGTAATTCTTTGAACTACATGATGTTCGCACACAGAAAAGGTACGCATTGAATCTTTATATTTAGAACAAAATCAGTTTGTGTGGTATAGATGGATTTGTTCTCGTAAATCAATTATCATTTGGACATTTTTTGCAGAAAAATTGGTATCACATTACGAGGATACAAAGAGAAATACCTTCTTTAGCTAATTGATAAATCTCAAACAAAATGGTTCAATGGAAAGTCACATTGAGGACTTCCAGATATAGAATATCAAGGTAAATGGTATTATAGAGGAGCATAAGATTTATTTCTTTGTAGAGACTTTAAAGGATAACATCTAACATGAGGTTCACCTTTGGGAACCTGATTCATTGGAGAAGGAAATAAAGGTGGCAAGAAAAGTTGAAAGAAAAATTATGGCAACAAGGAAGTATTCCACTCACAACTATAAAGATGGAAGTGTTGCTACTCCTAGACTCCCACCACCTACAAGGTTGACACCACAACAACTGGAGGAAAAAGAGAAAAAGGGCTTTGTTATAATTGTGATATAAGATACACTAAGAGTCATAAGTGTGTTGAGAAGAAATTATTTTACATAGATTGTGAAGAGGAAGAAAAGTAAATATAAACATCAAAAGAACGATATATAGACTACAAACCAACCCCAAACAAAGAAGAAATGAATTTGACCATAACTTGTAATGCATTGCTAGGAATTACCACTCTTAAAACTCTTAAGATAGAAGGATTTATCAAGAATAAAAAGGTAATAATGTTTACAGATTCTGGTAGTATCCACAATTTTATTCATTGTAAGATAGCCAAGGAATTGAATTGCTTTATATATCCAACACCAGAGTGTCAAGTGATGGTTCCAAATCGAGGAGCTATAAATTTCTCAGGTAAGTGTCACAATATTGATTTAACCATGGGGGAATATGTATTGAATATTCTAATTCTTTCCTTTCGAACGGGTGGTGTTGATGTTGTATTAAGAGTCCAATGGTTACAATCTTTGGGGATGATAGCTTTTAATTTTCAATAACTTTTCTTGAAATTTTCATGGGAAGGAAAGGAAATTGAATTAAGGGGAATCGCAGGTAAAATGGGAAAGATAATCATCTCTAATGGCATGACAAATATTTTGAAGAAAGAACAACGTGGCACAATTACATAATTATGCTCATTAGATGTTCAAACATTAAAATCATTGATCTCTCCATATATCCAAAGAATATTAGACAATCATTCCAAATTATTTGAGACTCCCAAAAGGCCTCCCACCTATTCATTATTATGATCATGTTATTCGCTTGATTCCAGGAAGCATTCCTCCAAACATCATACCTTAAAGATATCCATATGCCCAAAAGAGTGAAATTGAACGTTGCAGAAATGTTAGAGGCAGGTATAATTCAACCTAACCAAAGTTCTTTATCTACTCCAATAGTATTGGTACACAATAAGGATGGATCATGGCGTATGTGTCTGGATTATAGGGAGCTCAACAAGCTCACTATTAAATATAAATTTCCCATCCTTATTGCTGATAATTATTGGATGAATTACATAGAGAATTTTACTTCACCAAGCTAGATCATTGTTTAGGATATCATCAAATTAGAATGAAGACTGGAGATATACTGAAGATAACATTTAGAACTCATGAAGGTCATTATGATTTCTTGGTCACGCCTGTTGGCCTTACTAATGCACCTTCCACATTTCAAGGTTTGATGAATTCCATTTTCAAAACCTTCCTTAGAAAATGTGTGTTAGTATTTATTGATTATATACTAATCTACAACAAGTCTTGGATGGATCATATTCAACATGTTGACAAGGAGCTCAAACTATTGGAGGAGAAAAAATTGTATGCAAAAACATCCAAATGTTTCTTTTGGGTACAGGAGGTGGAATATTTGGGTCATATTTTATCTCATGAGGGTGTTAAGGTAGATCCTAACAAAATTAAGGCCATCAAGGAATGGAAAATTCCCAAAACCCTAAAGCATCTTCGAGGATTTCTCGGGTTGATACGGTAATTAAAATTTTGTTAAGAATTATGGGGAAATAGCAACACCTATAACAACATTACTGAAGAAAGATGCATTTTTTGGACTCCAGAAGAAAATAAGTCCTTTGAACATCTTAAAGAGGAAATGTTCCAAGCTCCAATTTTAGCTACTCCAGACTTAATAAAAACAATTATGGTGGAATTTGATGCCTTAGGAAATGGAATTGGTGTTGTTTTAATGCAAGAAGGAAGACCCGGTTATTTTGAAAATCATCCAATCAAGGGAAAGTATTTACACAAATATATTTATCAGAAAGAAATTTTGGCAATACTACATGCCCTAAAGCGATGGCGCCCTAACCTAATGCGAAGACACTTCAAGGTAAAAAAAGATCATGATAGTCTTAAATAATTTTTGGAAAAAATATTTTCTTCAGAAGAGAATAAAAAGTAGGTCACTAAGATGTTGGGTTATGACTTTGAAATCATCTACGAAAAGGGAAGAAAAATGTTGTTGCAGATGCACTCTCAAGAAGGGATGGGGATGTGGAATCATTTCTCTATGCCATTTCAATTATCCCACTTTATTGGGTAATTGAAAAGTTGCAACAAGATCCCAATGAATCAGATATTTTTATCTAGAAAAATGATTCAATATGCTACAGATGTCACTTATATCTATGTAAGATTTCCCAAATCAAACAAAGGATTCTTTTGCAATTGCAAACCTCTCCTTTAGGAGGGAACTCAGAATTTTTAAAAACATACCACAGGGTCAAGAAGGAATTTTTTTGGGCTGACCTTAAGTTTGATATTTAAAATTTTGTGGTAGAATTTTTGGTTTTCTGACAAAATAAAGTTGAAACAATTAATACCCCCAGTATGTTACAACCTTTAGCCATTCCAAGTCAATGTTTGTTGGGTCCCTATAATACTAGTGATTACCCCATTACTATTGTAGTTGTACCCCTTATTAATATTGTTCTGCCCCTATTGTCCCCATATTGTTATTACTATGCCCCATAGAATCCCTCTATTGTTATTTTTGTGGCTTTATATTATTATTGTTAGGTCGACTGGGTTATATTGTGACTCCTTAGACTCTTATATATAGAAAGGAGGTTTTGTCATTTGAATCATCCAAGAATTGTTCATTTATATAATTTAAAGGAGGTTTCCCCCTCTAAGAGGCTGAATTCTAAGGCGTTGATCTATCTTTTCTATATTTTCTTGAGCCGGTTTCATAACATTTGGTATCAGAGCTTTGGATTCTAGCGTTTCGCTACTCCAAATAGGTCATCGTGGCATTTTCGCTATAACTTTTTTCCTGCGACGTTTCAAAAGCTAAAAAAAACCCATTTGAGAAGACATCACGTTGAATCTTAGGTTTGAATTTCAGAGCTATTCACACTATATTTTCAGAGATATGATCTGAGGAAGCTGGTCCTTTTGCAGAATCCTGAATTACATTCAAAACAGGTGACCTGGGGAAAATCATCATAACTTTCTCTCTAAGCATCAGATTGAAATTTCGTAAGAAGGCACAGAAAGAGGACGGATTGTAGTTTCTTGTATATAATGTTTAGAGCCAAGGGTCAAAACAGGGACACGTGGCATGGCGTACAAGTTCGCTCTATTGAATTAGTTTATAATCAGGTCACTGTGCGATATTTGGAATAACTCTTCATTGGAGAATCCAATTGGGGTCATACTGGTGGCATTGGAAAGAGGACACACAGGGCTACCACAGGTCGCAATTTCAGAACTGGATGATCCAAAATTACAGAGATACATCAGAGGAAATATCGAGCTCCTACAAAGTGAAAAAAGGTGTGTATATTTTTTTAAAGGTTTGCTTAAGCTTGGTTTGAAAAATTATTTTGAAGGAATTCAAAGGGCATAGTAAAGCATTATTATCGGTAATTGATGCCCCGAGGAAAGAAAATGGAAACACCTAGTAGGCGACCTGAAAGCTCTAGTATGACTCATGAAGAAGAGGAAGAAATGCTACATGATATATCAAAATTACAAGACCAAGTGCAACAAATTTCACTCTCACAAAATCTAACAGAAGCTAAGATAAATGGTGTGGAATCTAAGATAAGGGGCGTGGAAGCTAAGATTAACGTTTTAATATAGATTTGAAGATAGATTTGACAAATTTTCTACAGGAAATACTTACTAATGTGAAAAGGTACTAAAGGAAACTCATGATGAGAACAAAAGAAATGTTAATCATGATTCATAGACTCTAATGTTGGATTGAAGAACCACCATATTCCAAAAATCGATATGAGGAAGTTTGATGGCAAGGATCCCGCAACATGGATATTACAGATGGAGCAATTTTTCGATCTCAATAATGTGCAAAACACACATAAGGTACGTATTGCAACTTTATATTTGGAACCAAATCAGTTTGTATGGTATCAATGGCTTTGCTCTCGTAAACAATTTATCACTTGGGCAATTTTTACGGAAGAATTGATAGCACATTATGAGGATACAAAAAGCAACACTTTTTTTAGCCAATTGATAAGTCTCAAACAAAAGGGTTCAATAATGGAGCACATTGAGGAGTTCCAAAAATTGAACATAAGGGTAAAGATATTCCAGAGGAGAATAGGATTGATGTGTTCATAGGGTCTTTAAAGGATAATATCCAACATGATGTTCGCCTTTGGGAACCTGATTCATTAGAGAAGGCATTCAGGTTAGCAAGAAAAATGGAAAGCAAAATTATGGCAACCAGGCAGCATACCACTCACAACTATAAAGATGGAAGTGTTGTGGCTAGCCTTCCACAACCTATAAGGTTGACACCACAACAATTGGAAGAAAAAA